>CCAG010002830.1:0-123546 GCA_001077435.1 Glossina morsitans morsitans
TGAAAAAAGGTGATAGACACTATTCAGGTTCTTGCAAACAACTCTGAGCGGGTTAAACAGCTCATAATTATATTTACAATGACTAACCTTAACCAAGGTAAAATGCCTAGAGAAGCGGTTAGGAACATTAAAACTTATTTTTCCAAGTAATGACGGCGAGTCAATAGCGCCGTTTATTAATTTGATTGCAAAGCAAACGCCAAGAACAAATCTACGTTTTTCAAGAGACGGTAAGGACAAAAGAAGCAACCTATTTTCATAGGGGGGAAGAGAAGCAGACGGATCCCAACCCAAATTCCTAAGAGCAAACAACAGGAATTGCTTTTGAATAGATTCAATTGAGTCTACATAGCACCTGTACGAGGGAGACCACACAATAGAGGCGTACTCAAGTATAGGCCTAACCAAACACGTATACAGCCTCTTGGTAATATACGGATCATCTAGCTCTTTGGACCACCTCTTGATGAAACCAAGAGCGGACGTAGCTTTGCTTATCGAGAACTCAACGTGCAAATTGAAACGTAACCTACGGTCAAAATATGACAACAATAAAAGCTCTCGATAATAAGTATCATTGTGCTCGGACGTGTAATACAATAACACGATCCCATTAAAGTTGCAAACAATTTTTAAAAAATGCCGATTGCAGGGCAAGGTAAAGGCATTTAATATATAACACTTATCCATCGAGCATACAGAGCTACTAGGCTGCGATCACCTCCCTATATCATTCCTTTTCTTCGCATCTTCCTCTTTCTGGCCGCCACCGTGTTAACCGAATACAGAACATCCTCTAGGTGACCGCGCATCAAAAAAAAAAAAAAACTTTACACATGTAACTTGAGTCGAACGGACAAAGGTAATTAAATCGTGACAATGAAATCTGCGAATTATAGTTCGTAGAGGAAGGGAATAGAGAAGGTTTCGTATCCGTTCATTAGAGAAAACGCCGTTGGCCTAAGGCTTTCTCGATCGGTGTAGTCGTCCAAAGAAATGACATGGTTTTAGTAAAGAACACTTGATCTCACCGACCAGCATGTCCTAACCGAAAAGCGAACAAATCTTTTCTCTAAAGCACTTTTTAAGATAACGATGCGCGTCTTCGAATTCATTAATTATTCAACGATCGGAGAAGTTCGAGCTGCGGGATTCTTGTGTTTCTCAGTACGTTCTTATTTTCAAAAGTTTTCTTATTCAGTCAAATAAATTAAGTAAAAATCGTCTCGAGCAAGGCAAACAACTATAGGGATATCCAGGCATTCAAAATATTAAGGAAGATAATCCAACTGCTGGGCTGTCTCCAAGCATGCTTTTACTGTCGTTCGCTGATGTTCTTAGGAAGATTTCCGAGTTGAACACAGTGTATGTGTCGTGGATTACTCCAATAATTCAATGCAATAAGCAACAGAGTACAGATTACATTGTAGCAAAAAATTAGTCATATGATTAGATGTTGTTTACTTATACCTCAAAAAGGCTGTACATTTCTCTAATAGTTTTCTTTCAACATAAGGCTGTCTTTGTTATTTTTCGTAAGTTAATAATAATTAATATTACAATGTATATATTACAATGTATAGTTAATTGCAGCAATTCGTGCATCGTGCACTGAAATGTCCAAATATGAAATAGTTGTGCGTGTTTACGTAGAGTTGAACATATATCTTCCATGCATCACTGCAGGAATGCGCGTAGGTGGCCAAGTTTTATCTTTGTTGCATGCAAAGCAAGTCACTTGAAGCAAACAACACGCTTCAGAGCTCTCAAGCAGTACACAGAGCTTTCAAACCTTTCGCCGATTATCTTACGTTATCGTTTTTTAGGCTTTTAATCATCACCAAGATTACATCAAACTTGAAAATGGACACAATCTTCATCCAGACAGCTTGAGAACCTATGACTTCAAATTCAATTGAAGATTGAAAAAGAAAAAATCCCTTTATCCATTGACTGCAGTTGAAGATTATTTAGTCAATAAACAAAAATTATAAATTTATTTTTAGTAAAAAATGAAAAATATAAAGCAAGTTATAAAAATTAGGCGGGAAATTCCTCCGAAATATTGACGATTTTTTAAAAGTTATCCAGCTCTAACACGGTATTAATAAAGCAAGCACACATATATGAACATAGATCTGACAGAACTCAAAAGTAGCTTCTTTAGAATAAATTCGTCATTGGATCACTCTTTTATATGAAAGTTATCGAGCAAAAATCCACGAGTCGAGATGCGATTTCTTTAAAGCCAATAAAGTGGAATTGGAGTGAAACAACTCTTAATATTGGACGGAGTGAAACGCCTGGTGCGAATGATGAAGTGAAATTAAATATGTGCAGTACTTTGAAGAAGAGTGCAACATATGCATAGTGAGCAATCTGAAGGCCAGGCCGATGGTCTGAATAACGAGAGATCATTGATATTTTCCTCCTAATATTAGACAATCTCGTAAGATCCTTCCGTTAGCGTTCCGGACATTCTTAACTTGAGCAGCGCAGAATTCACATGGTGCATTAAAGAAGTTTTTAAAGCGATTGATCGATGGAAAAGACATCGCGACATCGTGATCTCACACTTGCACACACACACACACACACACACACACACACACAAATATGAATCTTCAATGACCCGGCAAAAATTGACATAACTTGCTTGGAAAGTTGTCTAACGCGAACTTTGCTTCGTCCGACTGTCGCTTGTTTTACGCTCAGCACAATCCCTTTAACAGGTTGAAAGAGGCCAATGAATACGCTTGTTTTGCTTTTTCGTCTAGGCAACCCTCAAGTGCTAGAGCGATGATGTGAAAAATCCCAAAATATCATATATTTGGCTTAATAAAGTTCATGTTAAATGCACTGCCTTAAGTTGTAAGTTGCCATTGTAAGAACGCAGAAAGATGGTGGCAGTGACCAGCTGACAAGTGCACCCGCAATCTTCTAATTAGACCAGCTAAGACGACCATTATTTTCAAATTTGAAACATTTTTGTATCAACCTAGGTCCTTGAAAGTCAAATGTCTGCCACAAGGCGAATATATCCTTCACATTACTTTATTTTATGTTTATCATGAGGTGTTTAAAGTCACATTTGTTCAGTTAACAATAATCGCCATTGATGAAGACATGGACATTTCTCCTAAGTAACACTTCGTTTCATTTCAGTTCAGCAACAATTTTGAATTTTCAGCTTAAACTTAAGCATATAATAATAAAATGATATTATTTCAAGGGTTTTGATATATAGCAGGCCAGATAATTACTATCTCTATTAAATTATTTAGTGTAATAAAAATGAAACGACTTAAGAGGACACAAGCGAGAAGAAGCCTGATCACGCTTGATTCAACGCCATATTAGTTAATTACGACGTATGACTTAATTAGTTTCACCTGCTGCTAAGGTGCTACATCGGCAGTGCTTGAACATTTTTCTTATACAGACCGTTGCTCCAACCAAACCTAGCTCCTATTTAATATACACAATGATGGAAGAATATTTTTTTCCAACAAATGACACACTACGTGAAAACTCCTCAAACACACGCACACATGTATAGATCATTAGGCAGGCCATGCCGTCGATGACCGCCCATTTATGTAACAACACATCACTGCAGTGACTGCATTCCTAAAACTCTTCTGCTGATTTATAAAGACATTTCCTTTCTAAGTTTATTGTTGTGCAATAATTATGAAGAAAGTTGCCAAGTTATGGAAGAAGCTTGAAAGGAAACTTCTTAATAACAGAATTATAATTTATAACTTAATATAAATAAATATCTACAAGACCATATGTTAACAGACAACTAAAAGAGAGTTGTGTTACACATACAATAATATATCTTCAATTTTATTGTTTATCCAATTGTTGTAAATTTTCAGGCTTGAATTCCGTGTGCGTAAGATTAAAAAGCTAAGAGATCCCTCGATGTTTTTTTGTTTTTGTTAATTGAAGTTGCAAAGGAAAAAATATTTCTATTTTCCCATAAACAGAAAGAGAGAATAATGCCGCCGAGTAAAGCCTATGGAGCCTTTCTTTGAAATCCAAAAAATTTATGAGCATGGGGTTTATGAATAAAACCTGACACAAAATATGGACAATTAAAAAATAAAATAAAATAAAATCATGCATAATTAACAGTTGTCGACACGAACTGCGAGTGAAAAGTGACAAGCGTAGAAAAATTATAACCTTTGACAGCAATAAGCAACAGCAGTTGCATATAATGAACCACTACGACAAGTACATAAGTAATAAATGTGTTTAACATAATAAAACAATTAATTATCGTGTATAAGGTTTCAGCCGCAAATAGAATTAAAGCAAAAACAAAAAACAAACGAAAAAGTAAAACTGTGTGTCAGAACAATGAAAGAAAAAAGTTATGTATTACTAGAAATTATTATGTAACCAACAAAAAGACAAATGAACACGTTTATAATAGCTGCAGACACACACAAACACACGCAATACTTGAGCGGAAAAAAGACCGAAATTATAAATGCTTGTACGATATATAGAATGAGAGACACATAACTAAAACACTCTCATTAAACCTGAATTGTTCCGTTTGCGGTTTACTATAATAATACGTAATACGCGACCTGAAAAAGCGAAATGTATGCTAAAGCAATGGCCAAGAAAAAAAACTGAATGCATTGTTAGAAACGAAAAAAAAAAGAACGAAAACAAAAAAAATTGTTGAGTAACGTCTCGTTTTCAAGAATAGATAATTTAGTGCCAGTCAAACTATATAAAAAATATAATTATTATAATACACTTGCCTAACGAGAATATAAAAAAATGCTCAATGCTCAACTTATGAATATGCTTTGGGTTGAAAACAAACAATTCGTTAAACCCGAAAGTAAAAACATAAATTACTAGCTTTATATAGTTATACAATATCAGGGGCTGTTCAGAAAAACGTTTAACTATCTTCCAGCGTGGTTATGAATTCACCATTGAAACGACTTTGGATAGTAAGCGAAACGAGGCAAACGAAACATTTAAAGAAAATGCCACAGAGAGCATCACAATAGGCAAAGGCAGCCTAGAACCGTATTTTCCCCCATATTTTCATTTTATGGTTTAAAAGCGAACATTCATGCTTTCTTTTCCAAGCCGCCGAGAGTGTGTTACGGCTGATTCTGTCTGTCGCTACTATGGTGCTATTACCACACAAACGGGCTGAATTTTGGCTGAACTGTCATTTTGGTTATTCTTAGCTGCAGTGCGCGGTTTAATTTTGCGGTTAGGTGTCTCTTTAACTTTATTGTAAGTCTGTGTCGCATTAAATAAACTTAATAGCGTTTGTGGAAAATACTTGTACACCCAGCACAGAGTCAGATTTACTGCATAAATAATGATTTCATGTCTTCTCATAAAGAGAAAGAAATAAATTCTCGTTTGTTTTCTTCGCCCAAACAAAGACAAACTAACAGCTATGCTTTCAATGCTTACGCTTATCAATAAAACTGTTTCTATTACTCTTTCTTTCAGTTCCACGTTTTTCTTTCTCACTATTTTTTCCTTTTTTTTTTTGGTGAATTTCAACCACCTTTTAAGCTACAATTAAAAATATTTTTGTATACCACCATACACCACCTGTGGGAAGGGTGTATTAAGTTTGTGCAGATGTATGTAACAACACGAAGGGCTTGAGATAGACGCTCATTTTATTGTGTCGATCGATTCGGAATCAGTGTCTGTCTTCGTTACATTAACATATTTTGGCTCTAAAACGAAATCTGCTGGCAATAGACGGCACCGGACGGTACCCACTTACGATTGCTCCCCTAATAACGCTCTATTTTGAGAAGTTCCTTTTATTAAAAAAATTTCCGACACTTAATACTGCTGAACAAAAATCGGGGAAGAATGAACGCGGAAAATTTAGATGGAGTGGGATCATTTTTTGTTTAAAGGTTCTTCTAAAAAACTTGCGGCTGAGTAATGAAATAATAAAAGTTTTTTGCAAATTGGTGGTTTGACATATAAGTTTACTAGGGCCGGTTTGGACTGTATGAATCTATTTTGGTCCCCTGCCTATGTTTTCTAACGAAAAGTTATAACTTCCCTGCCTTTATATGGCAGGGAAGTTTTGCTTTTATCATTCTATGTTGAAGACATTCTTGAAACATGTCGGTTTAACCCTGAGCTATGTCTGCCTCAAAAGGGTTCTCATCAAAACTAAACCTTCTTTGCATCAAAGCAAGTTATAATTTTTCGAATTTTTTTACAAAGCGCATGAAGTAATATATTAGGGGAAATGGTCTACGGTAGCTAATAATCCAATAAATAAGCGACTCATGTCGTTTAGCTTAAGCTTGCATGAGTTTTGAGGAAAAATGTATGTTCAACTTTTGCATTTAAAAACAAAGTGTTGCAGATAACCTTTTATTTTAATCAGTTGAAAAAACTAAACTAACATTGACGGACATGAAAAACAAGAAACAGAATTTCAAAGATATTTCAATAGAGTGGGAGACAAAAAAACGAACTACTTTGATTTATAAGAAGCTATGCAATCGTTCTAAGATCGTCCTTTTGATGGGTAAGTGATTCCGCTAATAGCATTCATCGAGTGTCTTCGATGCGTATTTCAATCTATTGGAAACATGTGACACAAATCTTACACTTCTACTGGGTAGATCTAACAAGTGACAAAGTTATAACAACGTCGCAGATGTGGGCGTATCGTCCATTACCTTGGGAGTAAATTCACGCCGTATTTTACGATGACCTTGGCAATGCTGTTAGCTTTATATGTGTAGTGCGCTGGTTTGTGGAGTAAAATTGAAAATATATGAGATAAGCCTCAGCTTTCTAGCGACCTTAAGAACTCTGCAAAATTTAAACTTTTCATGAAATTAATTACGCCTACACGTGTTTGTAGGAATGCAGTCCTTGTATAGCGTTCAAAACTCAAATTTCAAATTTTTACGAGAAGCGTTGCCTTAGCGAACAAGTTGCCTGCAATGGCTCATATCTACAAAAACGACATACTGAAACTTGGTATAAGTTGCGTAGCTTCTTTCCAAGCCATTTATAATAAGATCGATCCGAAGTCTAATCTTCCAAGCTCTTCGCGAAATTTATTTCACCGAACCTTAAACCCTACGTTTATTTATTCTCAATTTGCTTTGAAATGGTGATAAAGTTTACAATCCGACGAATGAGGGTTTTATGGGACGTGTGCAACACTCAAAAGAACCTCTCGGAAATCCCATAATATTTATATATCCCAAATCAGTACTTCCGTGCGTTTGTCTCTCTGTCTGCCTGCATGCCTACCCTCCTTTCCTCCCTCGGCATAGCCGAGTTCAGTCTTCACATTATCAAGCTTAATTTTTCTATTTCTATTCTAACATCGTTGACAATGTCAAAATATTCTCTTCTTCTCTTCGTTCAAAAAACTCATTTCCTATGCTAAATGCCCGAACATTTTTTATAGATTTACTTCAAAATTATTAATGACAAAACAGCATGAAAACGTACTGAAATGTTATATCAAATTTCCTTCATACCTTCTATTGGCGATACGACCCATCTCCCTTGCGAACTTTCTGTCGAACTTGTTAATAAAAGAAGAAAAAGGAAAATATTCAATCTAACGGGTTTTTTATTTGTTGATTTTCTAATCCCATATGATTTAATTCCCAAAGTTAAATTCTTTCTTTTGTTGTTTTTTTGTGAAAAAGTGACAAAAATTAAAATGAAATATTAACCGGCAATACATGACACGTTTGTAATATAAAACGGAACCAGGCCGGAGGGTTTCTCTTGTGTTTTTTAATTATATGATAATTTAAGGTAGCAAACTCTTTTATAAACAAACAAGCTGTAATTTTTTTGACAACTCTTCATGCACCCGTAAACACGAAAGAGTCCCTGTATCAACCACGTAGACATGACAACGATGAATTGTATGTGTGTTCACATGAAAATAAATAAACAAACAGGCGAAACCCTTTCCTTTCCTTTCCTTTCCTTTTAAAACGACTAACAACAGTTGTTCCGTCAGTCAGTCAGTCAGTCAGTCAATCAGGCAGTCAGTCAGCTAGTCATGCAGTCATTTACGAAATGTATCAAATTGCATTATAATAAATTGACAATTTTGTGGTAATCATTCAATTTCATCACAAAACACACACAAACGAACAGATTAAAAGGGTTCAATTGTTAGATTTGGGTCGTTTTTCCTTTCTACGAACAACCCCTGGGACGCATATGCTTACTTGCATATACTTAATAAGTGCTCAGATGTTTACATGCCAGTAAACGCGCTCATACGGTTTATTGCATACTAAAGAGCATGCCATGTAATAAACTCAGTACATTTTTAACGCGAAAAATCCTACAAAATGTACATAAATGCCGCATGCATTTTATATTAAGAATATTTCCTGTTGTCTGTTGGGAAGATAATTTTCATACTTGAACACTTTTATCGATTATCTCTCTCGGAAAAGAAAACGAGTTGTTTTTCATTTGATATGCGTGGCCCTTGAAAAAAGTATGAAAAGAGATTTTCATTTTTATTTCATGCTTTTGTTGTCTCCATGGTTGTGGACCTGAAACACCTTTGTGCACCCTAGCAACCCCGGTTAAGGGAATTTAGCTTTCTTTGTACCTAAATTATTTTCTATTTGCATTTTTTAGCTTTTGTCCTTACCGCGCGGAAAAGCATGAGTAGTGTAAGCAGCAATCCCATCTAAGATAAATTATCTAAGATAAAATGAAATGCATGCATTCCGACCGGGCTGTCATCCGCTTTTATCCGCACGGTAGAGAATTGAAGTTTGCAATTTGCTAACAAAAAGTTACTTTGCAGATCTCCAGCACTGACCTAAATTTGAGGCACTACGCAATTGTTGGCAGATTTCATATGACTTGTTTTGGATAGAATTAATTGAAAATCCAGCACCGACGACTTATCGACGACTTTTCGCAAAGCGGGGCAACTAGTTGGCTAGTTTCGCTCTTTCAAACAAAAAGCTGCAGATGATAAATTTTTTTAACAAATATAGTTGAGGGAAAAATTTGCAGGGAAGAGGGAGAGAGAGAGAGTGACAATAAATTTGGAGCATGTTTAGGCTCAATTCTGAAGATACTGGGCTCTCCAAAGATAGGAAGTTTTGAAATCGTAAATTTTAAACAATGCAAACCACATAGGAAAAGAAAGTAGTGAAGAAGACGTGGTGGCATATCATAGGTATGACAAGCTGCTTTTTTTCCCCCCCTTTTATTTATCTCTTCTATACCATTATATATGGTATACTTGTGTTTATATACGTAATATGAGCTCGTGTCAAAGGATACAATGAATTCTTTCCAATTTTTTTTTATTATAATTTCCTCGTTTTAAGTGAACAATTTATTTTAGTTTTTCAATTTATAAGTTAATTTATTTCAATAGAATTTTACGTATTCAAGCAGGGAAAAGGAAGGCCTGTACAAAAAATTTGATAAGCTTTTCTTTCGCCAAGATTAGAAGAAGATCAAATACTTGACTATCTATATGAACATTTTTTTTTTTTAATTGTTCACCTGAAGACCTAACCCAGGACCTCTTCTTGTATCTACGACGATGACGATTGCACTCCATACCTTTCCCGTTGTCATAAATAGCAATATTAAAAGGTTGCTATCAGTTCCCTTTTGCCGCTCAAATATCTCTTCATAAACCGAGGAGTGCGGATATATCAAAGATATTCTATTCATTATAAATACTGTATTATTGACAATCGTTTGAAAGAAATTTCTCGCTTATCAATGCTCATGCAAACAAAATCTAATCACGCGATTAGTTTTTCAAACCTTTCCTTTAGTTATGCAACGCAAGCTATGTGTTCAACTTGTTTACTATATTGCAGCAGCACTGCAGCAATGCACGCATGTATTCATCGTGTTCAGCGCCTTACTTTTTCTCCTATTCTTTGACCAAAGGTAATGACAATTATCTTCAGCTACGAAATTGACTTGAGCGTTCCGGCAGGAGCCCATTCGATTACCTCAAATCATGGGCTTTACTCGAGTTGGATTACAAATAAAAATGAGTTCGAGTTGTATTACAGACTCTCCTTGACCGACAATGATGAAGTCGTTAAAAAAGAACTTCTCGGGGTGGAATGGTCGCCTAAGCATATTATATATTACTATCTAATAAATAGTGAAACCTATCTCTTAGCTTCACTTAAGCAGCCCGAGAACAATTATGTTTTAACCGCAAAGAAAGTTCATCTATTATCTATGTTAAGTGTTTCTAAGCGTAATACGAGTGAACCTTCCTTTAAGATGTTGCTGTCTCTTAATTTTCCCTTTTATATGTTAGTCTATCCATTGAAATTCCAAATGCATTATAAGTTTAAATATCCTGTGCTGTGCTCTAAAACATTGTGTGCTTATATCCCATTTTATCTTTTGTTATATTTAGTCCAAGAGATAATTGGTGCGGCTGTATTTTAGTCAATCGCAAATAAAATAAACGTAAAATAGACTTAGAAATAGAGTAGACTTAATATGAACTTTGTATCTGTAAGCAATTTACAGTCAAGTTTTACTAGACAACACAACAATACATACAACTTTTTGGTACATGATGGGAAACGCGTAAATTTGTTTCCAATCTAAACTTTGGAGAAGCCGGTTTAAAAAGGAAGGAAATGTGCGATGAAGAGACTTTAAATTGGTCAAGTGTATGCTGGATCAGAAAAATCAAACAATACTTTGTCTTCATTACTGAAATGAAACGTGTCCTAACCCTATAATTAACGAAGACAGAATACCTCATTAATTTTGTAAGTGGGGCAAACCTGTTTAGGTATAGAAAACCTTTATTTTTTTGTTTAGGCAGCACCAGGAACACTATTGAATAATGAGTTTAGATTATCTAACATCACAAAATACAAGAAATATGTCTATGAGAGATAATATATCTATCTATACCTAGCGATGGTAACAAATGGTCTGCGCTTGTTTTCAAAATAAACGGCTCATGTAGATATACATATATTAGTATTGTATATACAGTGTAGTGTTGTATAAAGTTTTCTTTTTATTTAATATGTTCTCGTAGCAGTATGGAAAGCAGGCCAGATAGTATTTCGGAGATCATTCTATACCCGATTATGCTGAAATTTTGCATCCCTGCTTAGTGCCAAAGGCAGTGCAAAGTAATGCAGACAAGTTTTCTTTATATTCAAACTGACGGCTAAGTGACCTTTCCTTAGCAATGCCCTTGACAAGGGGTATCAAATAAACAGACTTGACAGTTAGATGTGACAAACTAAGTTTATTAATCCTGCATTATGGTAAACATGGATGACGTCAGCACTTAGAAGATCATCCTTTTCCCAACAATCCCCTTAATAGGGATATCGTAGATATCGCTTAGAGAGCAGAACACCTATGGCAGTAGACGAAGAAGTAAAATATAATTTATACAAAAAAAAAAAAAGAAAATTTTTTTTAATTTCAGTGAATTAATGGTGGAAAATAAAGTTTTTCCCACAGTGGCTTTCATGTGACCATTCATAAAAGCTTGCTTGTAATGCTTAGAGCAAAGTGAATTTCTAACAAATTAGAACCTTAAGCACCCTAAGTTAGTCACATAGAAGTGACCGGGACAATATTTACTCTTCACCTCTTAGCTCATTTAAATAAAAGCTTAAATATTATTTTTTATAACTTATTTCCCTTTCGCATGAATGCGTAAAGTCTCTGGAGTCCTCTATTAAATAACTTGTTTCTTGACTTCATCATTGAAACAAAAACAAAAAATTGAAATTACATTACAAAACACATTCTAATGGTCGGTAATAGTAAGAGCAATGGGCGACCCACTGGCTAAGTGATAGTGGTGAGTGGTGAGTGGTTGCGCAATGTCAAACTGTGTTGTATCGTTGTGCGCTGTTGTCATCATTGTTTGAATGCGATTTTGTGTGAAATTTTATAGTCTCAGGAAACGTACTCTCATACTCATTTTTCCCCATATCGGAATTACGTGTACATTTATGCATACATATGCATAATTTTAAAATTTTTTATGCCAATTTTTATTATTAGTTTTATGGCTTTTTTCTTTTTTTAGGTCATAAATTTTAAAAATAATATTTGTTAGGCCTTTAATGGTTTTATGCTTAATTAATTATATGCATGTGCTTGCCAGCCATTGTACGAGTATGGTGAGCTCTAGTTGTTCCGCTTTCATTTTATTTATGAGTTCATAATTTTTAAGAAAAATTTAGATTCACTGAATGAATAATTTCCGCTTTAACAATATTGTTAAAAATGAATTATACCCAAGTCTGGCTTCCGTTGTATTTATGCAATTGCGAAACGCAAAAGGTCAGAAACATTCAGGAATCTGATGAAATAAAACTTAAATAAATAAATTATATACTAAATGGTTTTTTTAAAGAAAAACTAATTATTTTAGAATTACGTACGCACATAACATATTGCACGAAGTGTAGAAATGCTTCTTAAATATAAGAATTTTTTTTTTTTTTTTTTTGAAAATATTTTATTCAAATAACTTTTTAAAAATATCAGAACATAGTCCCCCATAAAAATTTGCTACAGAAAATCGAAAGCCGCATAAAGCAATTTCCGTACAACTATCTCCTATCACTGATTGGTAATTTTTGCCGCCTGTTTTGATCACTCAATGTTAAGATTTGGAACTGTTAGAGGTAGATGGAGGTAGAGTGGAAAATTTTCAATTTTATAAACATTATTAGCGTGCACCCATATCGTTTAGTTTAAATAGAAAACAGCTATCATGTGTGACTTCCTCTCCGCAAATTTCACTGTCTTCACATATATTTTTAGTAGTGTGAGATAATGAGGACACACGCGAATATCTATCGGCGAACACCTACACTTTATTTTTAATAGTACACTAGTAAAGCGCGTTTAAAACATAGATTTTGGAGCATCAATCCAAAACTGTCTGAGCAACGAAAATCTATGCGTTAATAAATGAGAACCAAGTGGGAGAAACAACACCTGCCCTTTTTTAAAGAAAAGAGAACTCTCTTCCGACACTCGTCTCAGACTTCCAAGAGAAAAACGAGTCGCTAGATAGTAAACCTTAAACCTTTCTTTGCCGCCGACTGTACAGCTGTCGGAAATGCGAACTTAAAACGCAACAGTCAACTTTTATAGGGAGCACCACGAAAAGGTGCATCTATGCTCCTCCGAAAAGGCACACATCTGGCAACAATGAGCAATCACAATACCGTCACATACTGCAGATGCAAAAATACTCTTTCTAACAAACAAAATGTCCAATTTTACGACATGTTGATGAAGAGCATTCGTCGACAGCATTTTCCCTCTTCCCAAACCATACATAAGAAAGTTTTTTTGCAACAACCAGAAGAGTGTACTCTGTTATTAGCTGTTAAAGTCTAGTAAAACGGTTAATAACAATCGCGGTCAACAACTAGACGATTTTAACCATTCGCTATTAACGGCCGATTTATCAAAAGAGCCAAGACGTGGTCTTCAGTTGACATTCGTCCGTCCAGCCAAATGGCGAAACCGGTTTACGAAATGTTCGAAATACTTAGCTCCCGAAGTACTTGCCCATGCTGCTTACTCACCCAGCTTAAGCCGTTCCGCTTGTTTGCATCGATGGGATACACACTCGCTAAGCAGACCTCGTTTCCTTCGAAATTATATAGAAATGACTCGAACTAGTGCGACTAGTCGACTAGTTTGTCCCAAAAAAGCAACATTTTTTTTTTGGCTTGAAAAATGTCTATCTAGCGAGGGGCAATACTTTGAGTAAAATATTTTTTATCATTTTGATACAATAAATGGGTCATTTCTCGTTAAGATACGCACAGTAAAAAATGTCCAATGTTGCAAATGTTGCAAAACATCACGCAATGTCCGAGCACTATTCTGCGTATACTAGGATTACCATATTGTTGTTGCTAGTGATTATACAACAGTTATAAATGTACGGCATAAAAAAAATGAAAATGTCTTTGCGAAAATAAAGTCTGCCATCATAGGAAAAATTATATGGGGCAATGACGTGGTGACATATTCCACCTCGACTTCAAATACACACAACATCGACGACTTTCGTATTTTCATTCTAAGCCGTAAGAAATCAATTATCTGAGTTTACAGACAGAAAGTTTGTTCTTTTCTTTATACTTCGTTCTCTAAGATCGAATACTTTACTGCATATGCATACGCATGAAACCGTTCGATCATATTATATAATGTTTATTTATTCCGGTTGCAGCGCGTTTGAAACATGAAAGTAATCAATTTTATCGTTTTTATAAGTTTTTAATTTTATTGATAAATAAAATTTCATATAAAAAACAAACATTGTATTTTCAAGTCAGGTCTTCATTGTTGGAAAGTAATAAAAAAGTTCTTAGTTAATAGAGAGAAATTTAAACGCTGCCATACACACGACACGACAATCGTAATAAATTATGAATTTTTAATATTTCCCGATAAAGATAATAAAACACAAAATTATTGTTTAAAATTACATAGAAACACTGGTAATAATGCTTGAATATTTAAAAGAAACAACAAAAGGTGAACCAAAGTTAATACACTTTGAACCGAACTGCCGGTACCCAACGGCCATCGGCCGCCAAAAAGAATTCGAACAGAAAGACACATGAAACTTTGAACGTGTCAAATGGAAATTGAATAATGAGGGTAGCCCCCGCCTTTTTCGACTACATTGAAATTGAAAAATCTGGGCATCCGCAAAATTTTTGCGGATAGACAGATGCATTGGCTCAACAACAGCAATTGCAATATATTTGTGGCGAGCGAAGGAACGGAGAGTATATGAGACTATACTGCCAGATCTTTAATTAAAGTAAACGTCGCCCATAAGGAATTTTTATAAGTGAATTTATGGCCCGAGGGACATATACTTTGTAAACGTACCAATAAATCGAACCGTGTTACGTAAGAAATGGTACGATAACATCAGATTAGAAGACATAGAGTAAGGAACAGATAGGCATTAAAGATCTCTATACCACGTTAAACTTGTATACTTTCCTTATCTTCATCTGCTTCACACTAATATGAAAAATGAGAGAATTTTTTCTCTTCCCATTCTTCAAATAATTACGAAAAGATATCTGATGTCAGCCTTTAACAAAGAAATAACAATTTTTTGTAAATTGTTTCTTTGAAAATCAAAAATATAAAAGAATACTAAAATTATCTCGTTTTATGCTTTTTTTATATTCTACATGTATTTCCGTATAGCCATAACTTGGAAAATATGAAAATTTAAAAATGGTATAAGAAGAAAACCCATTGACAAGAAACTTAACTTCTCTCCACAAAGAGGCTAATAAATTAACAAAATATTATGTACGTGTGTTACAACGTGGTATGGACGAATTCAATTTTATGCACCTAATACTGATGAACTCGAAGGGAAGTAATGCATTGTGAGGAGTACTTTTCCTTTGTTATACATCGTTAAAAACCCTATTAGTGATATGCCTGAAGTAACACTTTATACACAATCACCATCAAGGAGCTAAAAGGGTCCAAAATCGAGCTTCTTCTCGGGTTCATATCTCTTTTATAAGGATAAGCCCTAGTGAAATCAAGTTAGAATACATTAGTATGAGGCAAAATTTAAGCTTCGGTGCGATGAATGTTGAGAGAAGAGTCTCAGTGGAGTGAGCTTGTTTCCGGTTGAAATCTGGCAAAGTTGGCCACGAAAACTACGAAAGACTACGAAATGCCAATACGCAGAGACTTTGAGCCGCTCTGGTCCTCTCTCTCTATAGTCTTGATACGTTAGCCGATCAAACGAAACGTATTGCGAACGCTGCTGACTATTCTAAGCGTGTGTTTGGCCTTCATCGGTACCGAACCAAAATTTTCTTGGAAGGACGCTTCAAATCCCGGCAATCGAGCAGCCGATGAAAGTGGTCTTTGCGGTGCGCATAGCTATAGTTCATAAGTGAAAAGTAGCTCACGCTGTCCTGCTACAATTTAAAAATTTCCGTGCATTTAGTCGCAACTTTATTGCTTTACTCATTGTTAGTAATAAACTTCTTAGACCTTGTATGCCATAAATTTCCAGAAAATTTTATGAGCAATTTTATGGATACTGAATCAAACAAATAGACACACATAGCTATGTTAATGCTATATAAATGTTATGAAATCGTGTTGTTAAACGGAGAATACTGCCTTTTGTTGTCACTACAAAGACGGAAAAAAAGAAGGAAAATAAAATTTATGTTCTTTTCTTTACCTTATTAACACTCGTAACGTTCAAAGGACGTATAATGTGTTCGCATATGCATTTTGTTTTTCTCTCTTTATATATGTCTGTGTCTAACGGCGTTGATAATGCGATGCTAATTTTCCCAAAAAGAAAAGGATGGCTTGTTTTTATGACCATTTAAAAATTGTACTTTTTTACCTCTTTTTTTCATAAAATGCCAGACATATCTAAATGAGCTAAGTATCTCTTCTTTTTTACCATTCAACCATTCATTGAGATCAGGCAATCATCCCTGAAACCAGTTTGTTTTCCAACATTTCACTCAGGACTGCGGATAATGATACCTTACCTTAGAATATGAAACAAAGAACACTAGGAGCGAGTCGTATTGTGCGGTCAATCAAGTTTATTATAATTTCTAGTTTGTGTTGCTAATGAATCGGTCTTGGTTCGCATGATTTATTTTCGAGTTATTCATGAACTTTGTAATGCGTTTTATTGCATTTTGTGTAATTGCCATTAGCATGCCTTTCCGACGCTGCTATACAATATGTGAGCAAAACTTCCCTTTGACTAATTGACAAATTTTGGTTTATTGACATTATTTCTTCTCCTTTTCACATTTTTTGTATTTGATTTTTAATTATGTGTGGAAAACTGTTTGTCGTCTATCGTTTATCACTCCTCGGTATCCGTGCGCCTGTTTTCTTCTAAGCAGATGCTTCCGCGTTATGTTTCGAAAAATCCTTAGAGAAAGCAAATGCTTGTAATTTATTACATTTTACTATTGTGTGTTAGTGAATTTTCCTCTTTTGTGTCATTGACAGAGTCACGCGTCATTTATTTTATATGTGTTTTTTTTTTTTCTTTTTTGATTCGTTAAAGTCATTTCCCTATGACAATAATAAATTGTTTGTTATTTATTAAATATATAGGCAATTAATTTGATTTCCGGGATATCTATCATACAAGCCATTAACGCTGAAAAGAAAGCAGCAAAGGGGTTTGAAATGCACAAACACCTCGACCTCGTTGTAAAGAAAGTAAGAATATTAGTAAATCACCAGAGATTTGCAGACGCATCGAATTATTGATATTAATATTGAATAACCATTTAAAGGTCGTTTCGAAGGCTAAGTTTACAAAATAATTGATAGTCTATATGCATCATTTCATCTCTGGCTTTAATTGTCGCAAATTTGAGTTTGTCCAGTGACACGGAGAGAAGCTGTAGTGCAGAATTTCATCCTGAGGAAAAATGTATTTCTCCTGAGGATCTTGTCCTTGCATGTCCGTTTCCGACAAGTAGACTATCACCATTAATACGTAAAGAAGTTTAATCACCCTCCCTAATTTTGTAGTTCAATCTTCTATCCTTTTCCATACATACAGAGCTATCTTGTGCAAAGGTGAAGTATAGTTATCTACACCTAGTCTAGATACAAAAGCAATATTATTATCGTCTCCATACATAAATAAACACACGCACTGCCGGATAGCCAAGCAGGTAAGTGTCACAATGACTCGCGCATTCAAACCTCAGTGCACTTTGACCGCAGTTAGTAAGTGCTGAGCCCTGGAAGGCATCACATGCCGACTAGACTACGACGACCACTAAACCTATATCTCTTTCTCGTACTATAAATATTCTCCATGTCGATGGGCATACATAGTTAGAGTAGATATAAGTTCTTAAGGTTTTATTTCAAGTGTATTTTATAATATATGAGATAGTATGACTTATTATGTCTTTGAAGGCTTAAAGCCGCACTGCTGTACTTCCTAATTCAGTGTTTAATTTTTTTCAACATCATCTATACTAAGTGTGAAGTTAAATAAGCGTCTAGCGTAGCTTTTATTATATTATCGCCGAAAATTTTTAATATTTGTTAATAGTCGGTACTAATCAAGCCGAAAAGCTAAAATTGTCACAGCTGTTGTCTGAAAGACAAGCAAGACAACATAGAAAAACAATAAAAAGTACAATGTCAACAGTTTTGAAGCAAAAAGCAATTTAATTGCAAAACCGGAAGTATATACCCATCTGTTATCTTTACATACGTGTCGAAAGCAGAGAACGAATAATATAAATGTTGTTTTTATTCTTCTTTTTTACTTTTAAACAAATGATCGAACACTTAGAGCGAACTAGTTTTTAAAACAATATATTTTTAACAATCTAAATTATAAAATAAGAAAAAAGCAAACAAGTACACACCCATCAAGCAAACGCTTCAGGCTATAATCATGTGTACCTATTAAATATTATCTTTAAGATCAGGCGAATGCAGCTTTTACGTGCTCGCTTTTAAAAAGTATTCCTTTCTGTTTGAAAATTTAGTTTTATGTAAGGTATGTGACTGTGTTTGGGACTTATAACCTTATTTCGAGTAATATCACATACACATCGCAAAGCGAAAGTATTTCTGTATTTTTTTTTAACGTGACCTAATCAATCACTAAGGAAATGTGTCGCATGCGAGCAGCACAGCAATGACCAGAAAGAAGCGAGGAAAGGAGAAAGGAATAAAAAATGGCCAAAATCTAATGGGTGCGTGTCCAATCTGTACGTGTCATACACGTGTACCAACTGAATACTCCGATTGAGATTTAAGCCCGCGAAGGTCAACTTGGTAGTCGTGACTCTTATTCATTCGCTTTTGCAGCGATCTCCCTAACTTAATAATCTTTTTTTATAGCAAAGTTGACACCGAGGAGTTTTATTGTGATCATCGCTCACGGCATACCAACTACGCTTGTTTGCTGAGCTAAGCCTATTGAAGGGCACGCCTACATCATAGACGGAGAATATAGGACGTTTCTCCAGATATTATAGAGCATCGAAATATCATTTTTCTCCTTATTTATGCCCTACACCAACTGTGGTACGAGGAAGGAAAGAGAGAGACCCACAGTTTGTTGTACCTATCGATTCAGACTCACTTATCAATCGATTTAAGCTTGCCTGTTCATCTGTCCGTCTTGTTTTTCTGTATTTAATGTACGGGTCGTAATTTTTGTGATACTTCGATGGAATTTGATACACTGACGTGTTTTGGCGGAAGGAAGAACGCTATTGAAAATGGTTCGGATCGGAGCACTTTTTCGATCACTTCCCCTATAACGGCTTGCTTGGAATATTCATTACGTGAATAACTGAATTGTGGCGGCGTAGTAGGCCGCAGATCATTACGTTTTCTCTTTTCACACTTGAAACTACATATGAAATGGAGTCTGCAAGTGTTGGCTATTTTTAAGAGCTCAAATTTTCGAACTACGCAGCGGGAAGTGGGAATATTAAACTTCACTGATAAAAGGGGGTCGAGCTCAAACCGAGCAAAAACCCTCTTGTGGAGGTATCGATATATATTTTCTCCAAATCTTTTCGATTTACTTATCATATCGGAATGTCTGGTGTGTCACTTTCACATTTAGAACACGATTACGCGATTCTCATTCTCTTTGTATAAATGAAATTAATTGCAATTAATCAGATGATATGAAAATCTTTCTTGAAGCATCAAATGACCCTTTTGCCGTAATAAAGGGAAATTTGCATAAATATACCATTAAAAAAACTAAACAAAAAAGGAATAAATAGATGTGAAGGGATATTGCATATTTTATTATATATAATAAAAGTCATAAAATCAGAATGTCTGTCATAAAGCCTGTAAAAGGGATCACTTGACCATTCCTGGTAGGGTGCTAGTGTTTTTTTTTTAACTTAATCAATGCGATTGTCAACATACGTTGTGCGATTTCTTCCACATGTTGCAAATGAAAAGAACTTCTTGAGCTTCTAGTTGCCTATAAGAAGCGATCGAATATGAATTATCATAATTGCACTATTAATTACCTCTAGTCCTGTTAGTTTGTTAGTGCTATTATCTCGAAAGTGTTTTTCCTAAAATGAATTATCTAAGAGCGCAGAAATAGATATATTCCTAAAGACGGCTAATTATTAGTGGGTAACATGTGCTAATATATGCTTTATTATATTATATAGAAAAGCTAATAAATTAATTACAAGCAATTTAAACGAAATTGAATTAATAACAATTTCATAGTAGAGTTATTAAAATGTGTCGGTTAGGAATATTTTACTTCCAGAAGTGTATTACATGCACAAGCAAGGAGGATTTAATCGTTCAAAGAAGACATATTGTAGGTATAACTGGTTTTAAATAAATTGCTTGGTCAATTCTTGGGAACAGTTGCGAATTTAGCTCTAGTTCCCCTATTTTGAATGAGTAAGTTCTGTGAATAAAGTGAAAGCTAATCATGTGTTAGTTCGCTTCATGGACAAAATGTAATGAGAGATAAAAATCTCCTTCGAGGTAATTTGCTTTAATTCGATTAGTGAACGAGTCTTGGAAATTTTTTATTTGACCACCCATTTGTTGTATTCTTTCACTATTATTAATTGCTTATAATTAATTTGAACGCAACAAACAAAAGAAAATATGAAACAACAACGATCTGTAAAATTTGTAACGCCCTCGTCCTGTTGACGTAAAAAAGCACATGTGAGAATTTTTTTTCAATTTTACTGAACAAATAAATTCAGTGTCACATTATATCAATGCAGAGATTCTTTTCAAGTCGATTAAATAAATTGTTGCCAATAAATTACATCGTTAGTTCGAAACAACATAACAATAGGGAGGAGGGTAGTAGCGGTGACATTACTAGTTAAAACAGCAGGCATGCACATAATGCCCAGCAGGATATAATTCTGAGAATGGCATAAAAAAAAATGGATTTCGCTAGAATATAATAGATCAGATGATGTTCGCATGTGCAGTCTGCAGTGACTCAAAGGAAATTATGCGAATTTATTGCTTTGGCATGGCAGATATTTGCACATTAACAAAGAAAAACATATTATTTGCCATTTTGCTGACTAGCAGCAAATTCTATAGCAATGTTTATGTATTACATTGAAAAAAAGAAATCTAAGGTACTTAAGGGTATTTAAAAGCAAATATTCCTGCTTAAGAAGGATTATTTGCATTATATAACAAATGCTCTAGAAAGGAAATGAGTATTTGTTACTCCCTACAACTAAGCTACGATATAATAAATTTATGTAAGAGTTTATAGCGTCCAAAGAATTTGCGTTACACATACTTGCCCTTCCAGTGATCGCCTAAAACATTTTCAATATTTCTTTCAAATATATTACATCTCTTCTACATCATCCGAACGGACGGTCCAAGTTAATTCGCAGTTCTGAACGAACAACTTTGAAGGCTTCCTAACAGTTACCTTGATCCGCCCTATTTACAGTTTATTATTTACACACTCACAAAGCTGTTTATCCTTAGGCTCTATTATTTTCAGGAGTTATATTCAAATTCTGCGGAAATTTTCACTCAGGTTATTTGCGAGTCATTTGAATCGCGCATAATATGCAAGTTCTACCTAAGTCATGTTATTACATTTTACAATGAGATTTTACACTATAAACTACACTATTTTGCACAAGTTTTTCTTTCTAAACGATAGCAAGGTATACGCCTATTTTCCATGCGCTTCTTACGAGATTAGATAAGAAATGTTGAATATAAGATTTCATGGATTAAGGCATTTCCTTTGTCATTTCTTTTACTTAAAATATTTGCCAAAATGATCCGTCATAAATCCTTAGCTATATGCACACCTCTACTCTCCTTAATCCTTTATTTATGGCTATTATATAGTATGCTTTAGAAAATTAAGTCATTTGCAATCGATTTAAACCAAGTTAAGTAAAGGAACATGGTTTTGCGAACCGAAGAATAGTGCATAACTTTGTTCAGTTATTTACTGTGTGATGTGGTCTAAGCCTGACTGAGAGGGATGACCTTCACAAAAAAGTGCGCCCCTAGAAAAAACAGTAGTAGGGACCGGGACAATTGAGAATTTGAGAAGATTGGTTTTTGTTGCGATTATAAAAAAAGGATTCGGATCATATGTCCATATTTCAAAATTAATGATTGAGGCCGTGAAGGTAAACAAGATCGTTTTTCTGGTCTGGTAGTTGAATCCAAGCTTTTAATTCTTGCATCAAATAATTGAAAGTATATTGGCAATGATAATCACGGAGCCTTTTTGAAATTTTATCAGATTGTTCAGACTTATTCTAATTAAATTTAAAAAGTTTTTCAAGAAATAAATAATTCATCAGCTTGTAGGCGAGGAAAATGCAATGCTTTCAAGCAAATAAATTTTATATCAACGGTGCAACCAACCACATGCCATACCACACATATATCAAACAAGTATTAACACATGCCACATAAATTAATAATAAAGCCGTCGGTAGAGAAAATGAAGAAAAACAAAAATAGTTAACAAATGAATAAAAACCTAACACGAAGGTAATAAAGCAAAACTTTAGCGCAGAAAATAGTTTTAACTAAAGTTTGGCATTAAAACAACATTTTCCACTTAAAAAACAAACACAAGCGAATAGAAAGAACGGAGTGAGACTGGAAAAAGTACGGTAGTAGTTAATTTACAGTACCGCTCTGCGGCGCTACTAATAAAAAGCAGAAAACATCTACAAAGTAGCTAACAAATGATTTTCATATATTACAATAATTACGAGGCTTGAAAGCCAGTGATGATGATGTTGTTGGTTCTACTACATTGCTATCGGTGTTCACAAGTAGCGTAACAAACCATTAACGTGGCTTTCAAATGAAATGAACTCTTTGGACAAAAACATGTCTCGCAGAACAGTGCAGAAAGCGGAAAGTTATGGTATGCGTGTGAATTAAACCACAGAAGCACAATTGCCGACAAGTTATAAACTTTTATTTAAACATACAACACAAA
The DNA here is from genome assembly GCA_001077435.1 of Glossina morsitans morsitans. Classification (NCBI taxonomy): domain Eukaryota; kingdom Metazoa; phylum Arthropoda; class Insecta; order Diptera; family Glossinidae; genus Glossina; species Glossina morsitans. Next base: position 23,081 of record CCAG010002830.1, read on the forward strand.
ACAGGAAGAACAAACCCATCGAAAACTATATAAACTAATGATAATAATGATGATTTCTTTTTAAAAGGCGTGATAAACGTGACAGTTTTATTGCACTCCATTCAACATCTGAACATGAACACCATGAATACCGCATACAAACTCAAAAAACTACGAGAATAAGTACTGAGCAGCGAAGAGATTGCACTATATCTTTGAGAGTGTTACTCTTTTTAATTCAAAAAAAAATTTTACCAGTTGCTCTGTTATTGTCGTCATTCGAGGCTACACAAAACACATTTCAGAATACCATTGCAAATTATTGAAAGAGACACCGACCGCTGATTGGCTGTTTCGCGCGAAACGACGAGAATAATAGAGAGAATAGAGTAGTACTCTCAATTTGAATTATTGGAAATTGTTTTTGCTTTTCAGAGAGGAGAAAACCAGTTTCTATATGACATTACTTTCAAATTGATGGCGCATGCGAGTTGATTGGTTGTAAAATGTTTTTTTAATGTCCACTTGCCATGAGCCAAACCGACCGCCATATTTGAAAATTACCATCTACGATCTCTTTCTAACGTATAGTTCGCTCCTTATCTTACTTTTGAATAGGATAGCTCGGAGAGAGAGAATACGTTTTGATCTCTTCTCTCTCACTTTTATGTAAATGAGTAGAGACAGAGTAGCAATGAAAATTAGGAATATTCTCCGCTAAGCGAATACGTTTTGCTGCACACTAAGTTTACTGAATTTAGTTGAGATTCAGATTCAGAGCGGTTCAGTCGTTAATCGGAAGAAACTTGAAGTGAAGAGAAATAAAGGTGAAAGCACAAACATAAAATTCAACCAAAAAACAAAATAAACTTGACTAAAAAAAAAAATGCATATATTTCAAGCAAATTGTTGAAAAACCATAAAAAGTGTATTGTGGCAAAAGAAAACATAAATTTTTGGATTATTAAGACTAAGCCTACACAAAATTTTGTGGCAATAAATTTTCCTGCGGATTACTTTGCCAACAATCCATAAAAAGATTTATGGACAAAAATTTATTTAAAAAAAAAGAAAAAACATAGCATCATTCATAAAAATAGAGCAGTTTTATTGGTGTTTTTGCGCTCATTATATATTTGTGGATTACCTTTAGCCATAACTCTTTGTGGATTAGTAGCTGTTAACTTTTCGGCATATTGAAGTTTTTAGTAAAATTTGCCTACCACCCAGTCCAACATATAAAATAACATCATAATGGTGGTTTTAGAAGGTGGCGGTGGTGTTGTTACCATCGGCACTAATCAATATTTACAACCGGATTATTTAGCACCAATGCCTGCAACGGTTAGTATAAAGTGTTTAAGAATTATATTATTATTATTTCGCGGAAGTTTGAAGAAAAGAATGGAGGAAAATTTATTACTTTTGCCTAAGATAATAAAACTGAAACAATAAAAAATATGCACAATAAATTAAGTAATAAAAGTATAAAACCAAGCAAGCGTAATAAATTAATTAGAAAGGCGTTATATGAAAATAGCTCACACAAAAATAAATCAGACATGGCTAAGTAATAAAACCAAAAAGCTTCAGAATTTAAAATAGAATTTTACAAAAAATTAAATTTTTTTTAACAAAGTACTGACGTATGTAAGGCAAATATGTTAGGCAAATGTTTCGGAACAATAAATGCCCCGAACATTATTTCACGCATTGATCTTAGACTTTTGTGCCAACTATAGCAATTAACGAGAGATGGTGGTAGACTGTGTAGAAGAATGGGTAAAAATCGTATCATCCTTTCAAAAAAAGTTTTCTAAGAGAATCTTTGCTCGAAACACGAACAATTTCGTAGTAGTAGCAGTTTGAATCACCAGCGATGAAGAGAGAACAGCAGCCATGTATTAATATCCGACGGATAATTTGCTTCATAAACAACGAAGTATAAGTATAACTAATAATATTTACCCAATTTTTACGCTAAAATAGTTCAAGCAACTTGCTCTGTAAGCAAATTACACATAAAAAGGGGGGATTGAGAAAAATTTCACGTTAACAAATATTATAAAAGTAGCTTTAAAAAGTAATATGGAAAAAATTAGTAAGTAATAGGAAAAGATGTTATATTCAAATGCAGGAAGAGTACAATATTGCTAAACATTCTTTTAAAAGAAATGAGACAGGTTCGTACTTACTTCTTCAAACATTTCCCTTAAAATGTTCTCTCCTCTTTCCATTAAGTCTAGTAAATGCAGACCACTCCATCATTTTATATTGGGCGAAGTTCTAATGATATTCTTAACCCTGAAAAAGCATACAAATCGATGAAAGGATTTAATAAAGAGCATGTTAAGTAGTTGCAGAGTTAGACCGAAGCATCATATATATCTGATATAGGTCAGGTCCAAAAGTAACCATTTTCGGTATCTAGCTAAAGTCAAACTGACTTGTTTAAGATATTCGAGTACGCGACCAAAAATATTCACCTGAACTACACAAACGATATAAGTAGGGGCTCCTTGCAATGATAATGATATCCATCATGTCGGTAATCTAACTGAGTACTTTTTTTTGCTTTTAAATCTTTACACGAACGTGGAACCCATCTTTATGATGCTTATAAGCAAATAATTTCACTTTATAACATTTTTAAAACCGCAACATGGTTGGACCTAAAAGCAACCCTAGAGGAATAGAATATCCAAACGATTTCATATAGCTTTTAAAGGCAATTACTCATTAAAACAAAGTTGAAAGAGAAATTGTAGTGAAGTGAGAATTTCTTTAGTGCTTATTCTTCTTCCTTTTGTTTCTTATTCCTTTAATACAAAAAAATCAAACGCTGAGACTACATTTCTAATAGAAAATTTCCTTAATTCGAATCCAATTATAAAGCTTGAGTCAGGCGTTCTTTCCCATAGAAAAGATCTACTGATGGAAATAGCTTAGGTCTGGCTGTAAAGGTTTCTTTAAGAAGCTATCATAGTGCGTAGAGCGTTAGCGGTAGAAAGTTGATCCCCTTCATAATTACAGAAACCTATTAAATTGAATCTCTTTTTTCAAACTAAGAATTAAAACTTTTCTCTTTCCTCCTTTTCTTCCTTTTTCAGTTATACTAATTTCTTCATATATTCCACTGTCTCCATATATTTACAGATGGACGCTAAGAAAAGTCCTCTCGCCTTATTGGCTCAGACGTGCTCGCAAATCGGTGCCGATTCGTCGGCCGTTAAACCTTTACTTTCAATAGATAAATCAAAGAAGTCCGGTTCGACTTCATCGGCTTCATCCACGTCATCAAGTGTTGGCTCAGAAGCAGGTTCAGCCAAATCGCCGACACAAGCTAAATCTCCCAAGTCCACTACACCGACGACCACAGAAGTCAAGTTGGCATTTAAGCCGTACGAAACTAACGTTTTAAGTCAACAAAATCAAAATACCTTCAAATCGGCAGCGCAGTTGTCGATATCAGCGGTAAATAATACAACAATTGACGATCAACAAATGTTGCAGCAGCAACAGCAGCAACAACAACAACGCCCGAGCTCAAAGGCTTCTTCACATTCGGGGGACGTCAACACAAGAGTGCCATCGCGTAATAAAGCGGACGCAGATAGCCCCGATATGAATTTAAGCAAATCTCAAGATTTAAGTTCAACACACCAAGATAATAATCGCAAAACAGTGTCACCATCAGGTTCATCACAGCGCGGAGCTAGTCCTATAGTGCGTTCTGGCATGGAAGTTTTAAACAATGCCAACGGTTCGGCTCAACACCCTAAAGAGATGAGTAGCATGGCGGCGGCTGCTGCTGCAGCAGCTGCTGCTTATAAGGCGGCCGGCGCACCCTACGGTTTAAATCCTTTATCCGCTTTATGTTGTCCTCCCGGTATGGAGCAACACGCCAATCCAGCCTTTCGTCCACCATTTGCAGCCGGAGGATTTTCGCATCATCATGCCGCTATGCTTGCTGCAGCCGCTGCGAATGGAGCTTATTCAGGTAATCCTAATGGACCAGGCGGAGGTGCTCAACCAAATCCCTATATAACCTATCAACGTATTAAGACGCCAGCTGGCGGCGAGGCTATTATACCTGTTTGCAAAGATCCCTATTGTCCGGGATGTCCGTATTCAGCGCACAATCATCAAATGCTGGTTGGTGCCCCTTGCCCGGCAGGCTGCACGCAATGTGAACATCAAAAGTACGGTCTGGCCGCCATGATGGGAGCTGGCGGAGCTGGTTTGCCGCCGGGCCATCCATACTCGCAAGCTGCTGCCGCTGCGGCGGCCAGTGCTGCTGCGGCGCGTTCCGCTCCTTATGTGTGCAGTTGGGTCGTAGGTGATGCTTATTGTGGAAAACGTTTCCAAACGTCTGACGAGCTTTTCACACATCTGCGCACTCATACCGGGAATTTGTCAGATCCTGCTGCTGCTGCCGCTGCGTTGGCGCAATCGCAAGCTCAGTCCTTGCTTGGCACTCTATTTACACCGTCAACTCTACGAGGCGCTTATCCTACTCCACCGCTAAGCCCTATGTCGGCAGCGGCAGCCGCAGCTGCTGCTGCACGTTACCATCCTTACGCCAAACCACCTAGCGCTTTGGCCGCAGCTGGCCCCTCGCCATTCGCTACACCAGGAGGCTTCAATCCAGCTGCCGCCGCCGCTGCTGCAGCGCTTGGACCTTATTATTCACCTTACGCCATGTATGGCCAGCGTATCGGGTCAGCGGCTGTGCACCAGTAAAATCCTAAGCATGTCTAACGGCCTCGAGGGCCGGCATAAAGTGATGAAATATAAACTCATGAATAAAATACCAAAAAATTGAAGACATAAAAGTGCATGAATAATACACAGAAATGGAAAAGTGTTTTAAATAAGAAAATACACCAATAACAACAACAAAAAACAGAAGTTGAAAGCCGTAAAATGGTAGCCGCATCCATGTGATGATCTCCAACCGACGGTAATGATCAATTCTCACTGTGATACTAAAATGTAGAAGAGCGCTAGTTTTGTTAGTTCATAATAATAATAATTATAATAATAATAAAGAAGAAGAAGCATTAGGATTACAATTTAAAATAAAATTAATAAAATACACTGAGAAAAATACAATCATTTTTTTTCTTTCTTTTATTGATTTAATGAAAAGCAGCCAAAGTATTCAACAACATTTCTTTCAAGTTAATAGAGAAATAATTAAAGATCACAAATACTTCCATGTTTTCGTTTTTCTTTCCTTTTTCTTGTTTTTTCTTAATTTTTGTTTATTTTGTCTTGTTTTTTTCTTTTTTAATAATGTAAGCGAAAAATGTTTAAAAATTGTTTTGAAAAATTACTTTAATATTAAATTTTGTAACCTCTTTGTCTTTGATTTCGTATAACTTTTTATTATTTTATTTGAATTGTTTTAAGTGTTTCTACGATAACTAACTAAAACATTATAATAGTTTATGTGTAAATAATTATTAGATATTTTCCTGTTTTTGCTAAACTTACACGACAACAATCGATGTTTTTCAAATACCGTAAGAGAATAAAAGAAAATTAAATAAAAACTTTGTAATAAGTAAAAAAATACAATTTATGAACAATTTTTCAGTAAAATAAAAAAATGGCAAATTAATTAATAAACCAATAAAAATAAAAACAAGTCGTACTTTTACTTTTCATTCTTTATCTACTAAGGCCAAAGAGAAACTGGTCTTACAATGGCCATCCTACGATATGGGCTTAGCGTTTCCTCTATAAGGTCTTGCACAACGCAGATGTAGGTATCAGTAAACCCACAAAGTGCTAAAGTGATTAACAAGATGCTGTTCGTTGGAAGACAGTTTTTCCGAAGCCAGCATATGGATGACGTTCACAGATCCAAAATTAATTCTTCCTTTTTAACTTTTCTTCTTCATGTAAAAACATCAAAAATTGCAGGCAAAAATTTGTTGTTTGAAAAACCGTCAAAACTTCTAAGATCATGCTGTGACTTGACATCCTTTTCAAGAGGGTTAAATTTAGTGCTCGCGGGTTCAAATCTCATACTTGTTCGCAGCTATGGTGAGGCAAAATATTTGCTGACTAAGCACATACCCATTACGATGCGGCCACGACGTTATATGTTTTTCATTGCTCACTTACATGTACATGTTACATGTATAGGAATCATCTCCCATCTAAATAGTCATATTAAAAAAAAAAAAAATTAAATTAAATTTTTTAGGACTGTACCTAGTGCCTCTTAATAAGCATTGCTAAAAATTGGATCAATTTATAAGACTAACAAAAAAGAGTAATTTTCCTCGGTCTCCTTGAATTCACGTCGGAAGCAAGAAACGCGTGCCATTTTCAAAGAGAAGAAAACCTATCTACTTCCTAGGTCGATTTATTACTTCTGCGGAGTAAGATGGGCTTACCGCTACCATGGTGACTTAAGATAACAAGCCGCAGAAGAATGTGAGCACAAGTTCTTAGCCCCGCAGCCGGGGGTTCCTCAAAGCAAGTTACGGCATAAAAAGCGAATTTTCTTAACATAACTTACGTTCAAGACAGTAATAGAAGAAAAGCAAGGATAAAAATCGTTGCTATTAAGACATGGAAACGGTTTTCCCAAAAACCACATTGAAGAAGCAACGCATCGAAAGACCGTTGGATTATATACATATATATTCTAATGTCTTTGATTTTCATCGTTTCCTAAAACACACAGAATTTTCAAGCGTCAAGCGTAATTATAAGCACAAAGTCGCCAAGTAATTTGTGAAAACTCACGCTAATGATTGGGCAAATAGTGATAAAATTCGCTTGCATTCAAACTCATTGCTCGAAACTTCAAAAACATAAATAAGAGTTGTAATCGATGAATTTACTTTCAACCCATTTGCTTTATATACATTGTTCATTAACGGCGCCCTGTGCGTGACGGATGGTCTCATTGTTTTGTACGCCAGCGACTCCATTGTGTCACTCGTTATGATTGAATAAAAGATCAGGAAACATCAACATTCAAAGTGAATGCTGCGTTATGAACGATATGCTTAATAAAGACATCATCAAAATATCTTTGTGGGTGCGGGAATATAGGGTCGCACGATTTCAATGCGAACAAAACAGGGCGCTGTCTACCTGTAGAGAAGAACCTTCAATGGTTGGAGCATTAGAATGCAAATAGCATTCAATTCGTTGCAAATGTGGAAAGCAGCAATCGAGGCCATAGGCCTATAGCGCAAACAACTACGAAAAACATTTCTTTCCAATTTGTATCCGTCCTCCTTTATACCATTTATATCGCGCCAAAGCGAGTGTACATTTATCATGAGCTGCATGAGCGGGAGTTTCCAAGTATTATCGGGGCTCATTGTCCACATAAAACGACGATTTCAAGTGACCGGGAATGATGAAGGTATCCCCACCAGTTAGGATAGGCGTAGGATTGGCTGCACTGTATTTACATATTTATATTTTTAAATTTTCTTACGTTTTTTATCCTTAAGTCGAGTGTACACAAACGTTACTATTCCTTGCCGCCGTGCTTTATGTAAAAGCCTTCTTCTGTCTCGCCGAACTTTAACAAACAGAGATTTGAAAATATTTTTATGCCAAAGTTCTTATATATATGCATATATCTAGACGATATATAATTTAGAATTAAAATATATAAAATGACATAACAAGCTCTTATACGCCCTCTTCAAAGGAGTGAGTACTTAAAAATTAGCCACCAAGCGATTATAATTTTTTTATTTCATTTCTTAGATTCGCGCGAGCATGAAAGTGATAACCCTTCACCTTACTTTGTCAAGCAATGGTTTACTTGAAACTTTCATGTGCTTGTGATGTTAGCTGCCATTCCATCGATCAGTTTCAAATGATTCGGCACTAAATTGCACATGTTATCGACACTTGTCTTATAAATATATAAAATATCTTAAACATACAAAAAATTAGATACAATCAGTACAAAAGGAAATTAGCCTTACGGGGCTAAGGCCCGTTTTGTTTTAAAAATCTCGTCACTGTTTACTTCTTTTCTACATCATTCGCATAGTCTCAAGACAAACGAACATTATTTTCGGCTCATATATTGTCGTCAGATTAAGTTCAAGAATTAAGTGAATAGTCAAATCAAGTCAAGTCTTATCTCTTACTAATAGAAAATCTCTATAAATTATAAATCTACTCTGTAGTGGTTTGTAAAAAGTTAAATTAAATTAGCGAAAAGATTTTTATTTTCAATTTTCTCTTGAGTGACAAGTAAACATAACCCAATAAATAAAAAATAAGTTAATAAAAATGAATAAAATATTAGATGAATTCAAGCTAATTAGCCTACAATCAATTTATTTAAAGCATTCCAAAGTCGAAATGTTTTTAGCCAAAAAACAAGTACTAAAAACGTGATTTTGGATAATTATCTTAACTTGGGCGAGTGACTTAACTCTGGAATCACAAGTTTTGCTATACAATGAAGATATCAAGTGGAAATATCCCCAAGTCATCTATCCCAGGCTCAGTAACGTTCCAGTTTCATACATACATGACAATCCGATTGAGAAAACATCGTTGCTGGACGGTTATCACGTCTGAAAAATTTAAGTCTCGCTTAGGTTTAGCACAAAGAGCTGAATACGAAAGCTAAGTATCCAGTTCGTTATTACCCCCTCCGAATATTGTGAGTCTTCGAACGCTACATGTCAAAATCTCTTGACATTCTCATAAGCAGCTTACAAGTTACAGCTGTTTTAGTGACACTACTTATTTGGTTATCAAGATAAGGGAAAAACATTTCTAAGTTTCTGGGAATGATTCGAAGATGTTGCTGCAGGATAACTGCAAAAAAGGCCACTTGTCTTAGAAAGAATCGTTTCGCTTATTAAAATATTTTTCTTTTCATACTTGTCAGGGTTCGTTCATCTCAGTGATGAAAAAGCTTATGCAAAAGCAGCGTACTTTGTAAAGCCCGTATAATTATCGATGATTTGCTGCTAAAACTATACGAAAGTATAATTATAAATACCTTGGATAGGCACTTAGTGTGTACTTAACATTTGCATATCATCGGATCTCCATCTCGGTAGCGTGTATAGTGAAATCTGCGGTGTTACAGCAGTTCATTGTGATCTTTCCTCCTTTCAACACAACGCTCTAGTAAGGAGCAATAAAAAATTAAATTCAAGTTTCTAAGATAGCTTCTCTCTTGTCTACCTGCTACATGCGAAACCTTTACTATCGTTTACGTTTATTATTATGCATTGAAAATTCCAATGCAATTAACAATAATAGCCGCAATTTTAAACATTTTTATTTAATTCATTATTTATGATGTGATGAAATAATCACACAACGGATGGAATAAAAAAAAAAAAAAAAAAAAATTTAAATACGTAGACATTTATTTACACATTGGTATTAACAATGCTTATAAAATAAATAATGAATAAAATAAATTTATTAAATTCATTTCGCTGCGTGATTTTTTTTAACATTTTTTTTTTTTTTTTTTTGCTTTAATGCAATTATTGCTTTGTGACTGTTGGCTGTTTGCTGAGCATGTTAACAGTGTTAAGTATTACTAATAATGGCTGTCTGTATGTAGTACGATATATATATGTATACAAATCGAACTCTATAAACGTATAGGTATGCAAAGTTATTCGCAAAGATCTGTAACAATTAATAAAAAATAATATTTCCTTTTTTTTCTTATAAATATAAGCAAAGTAAATAAACAGTTCGGATATTTCCATCAGTCGTCAAACCAACGCTTACTTATGCAAGAAGAAGTAAATGAAAAAAGCATCAGCTATCAAATTATTTCTATGGCGTTATAGGCTTTCAAATACACAACACTTTAGTTAGTCTCTTGCAAAAACATCATATATTATATAATATATAATACAATATGTTATATAATATATAATATATAATAATTAATTATTAAAACATATAATGTATAATATAATATATAGTAATTAATATATAATATATAATATAATATATTATACCTTATAACGTTTTTGCTTGTTGTTAGTCAAATTTTCGAAAAATTTCCAAAGGCCTGCACCATTAAATGAAACTTCCCATCAATAAGTTCGCCAGGAAGAAGTCGGCACTATTGACGATGACGCTACTTTTACTTTTGTAAACCAACGGAAAAATTCAAATTTCGTGTCACTAACACAACTGTAGCTTGTAAATGAATGGTCGCGATGTCATGAATCACGCTTCACGCATCCCACTTGAGGATTATTACTATTCAATAATCTCATGGGTTGATCAATGGCTACCCTACATTTGTATGTAATCCTACGACCTTATTGAGTAATGGGTTACCTGCATTCTCTGCTTTCAAGAGAGATTTAATCCAACTTATTGATGGACATGTAATGAAACTCTTAACTTTCCAAAATCGTTCCACAGTTTTAACTACTGCAGGCGTTTTTGCCGATGGACAACGTTCATAGTGACAAAAATCTTATGAAATTCGTAAAATTTCACTTTTTTATTTTTACTTTTGGGAATGTTTGAGTGTTGGGTTTGATCTAATGTGCGTACTTCTGGATGATAAATTTAATGTATTACTAGCTATTAAAAGTGAATGAGTGTTGTTGGAAAAGTGCCTTCTTTTTATGCCCTAGACCACTTACGGTAAAAGGGTATGTTAAATTTGTGCGGATGTATGCAATATATTCAGACCACATACACTTTATAATCACCGCTGTAGTGTTTTTATTTGCTTTAATAGATTTCTTACTAAAAGCGATGAATTTTTCTCAATTTTTTTAAACAAAATTTGTCATAAAAACAAATTAGTTTGGGTTCCGTGGCAATATTTCAAGTTTGGGTGCGTTGGCAATAACATTGGTCGATCAGTTGTAGATGAGTTCACCCGATAATATAATGCACAAATTTCAATACTTCATCAAGATTTTCTCCTGTTCAAAGAGCACAAGCAATCTTCAGACGATAGAGACAAGTACTCAGCGAATGCTTAAATCAGTTCGCACAAAATTTTATGGCTTCATGATTACATAATATGAATAATATTTACATTTTCTACATAAATGCATTACACAAGTGCAAATATTTTCCACCTTCTCCATATGATATTGTTAAACTATTGTACTTTCGGTGTCATTTTTAGGCCACATTCGAATTTAAATTCAAAATTCATTCCCACAATTCATTCATAGAATTCTTCTTCTTTTTATTGTTGAATAGTTACAGTGTAGCTGCCGGCATGCATGGGGTCCGGATCTTCTCAAAAGCCATTGACTGGATACGATACCATTAGAACGTCCATGTCTCGCTTGGCCATTACAAAAAAACCATAAGACGACGAAATGAATCTTTAAAGGCATATTGCTGGATGATATTCACAAACCGCTCTACGATTGAGTGTTGCATGAAGAATAATTAACTAAGTAGACCGCTTGTTTAACTGAAGATGAAGTAACAAATTGAATCTCTAAATCAAGATATGTGACACACATTGCTAGCTGTTTGAAATTAAATATATACAACGATGGTACTGTTACCACATACCGCCATCAATAAATGTACAACAAAGTTAGCTTGCATTTTAAAAATATATATATATATATATATATATATATATATATACATGTACAAGTGTATATATGTATAACGTATTTCAACAATAACATTTAACAAATCTGTCAATCCCATTACAATTCCCATTCAATAAGACGTACCCGTCTTATGCGCAATTGACATGACAATCATTGACTGCTTATAAGGTTCCGCCGCTTAAGTTTCTCGCTTTATTCGTTTATTTAATTCGCTACAAATCACAAGACATCACATCAATTGAAAATCGTCACAATTAATTAATTTATTTATGAGTTTCAGAATAGTTTACTCAGTACAATGAGCTTTCATGCTAAACATTTATTTATTTATTTCTTCGTTTTCTTCCTTTTTCGTTATTATACCCGCTATGAACTTCAATCGTTGTTTTCGGTATTTAATGCGATTTTATTGTATTCTCGTTAAAGTTTCTTCGTCCATTAATGCTCTTATTGCTGCTCTGAACTGCCTTATTGTGTATGCGGGTTTTTTTTATTTTTTTTATATATAACTATTTATTTTATTCTTTATTTAAATAAATTTCTTATTTAATAAGAGAATTGTTTTTTTTCTTTTTTGTTTTGCATATTTTATGGGAAAGTTGTAATTATTGTTAAAATTTATTTCTAAATGTATTTGTAGAGAATTGAAGTTGAGAGTATAGAGAGAAGCAAGTTCGTATTAAATGAAAAAAAAACAGTTGATAAGTTTTCACTAAAAAGAACTTTATTGAGTATAGTGATCATAGATATAATATAACTCTGCAATCACTTGGAAAAATGTGTAATGAGAGGAAAAGATGCAATTTTTCTGATATCTTTAATTGCTTCATATCTTCCATAGAGTAACGCTGCAAACCAACCGCTAAATATAGTTTTCAATAATTTATAAATTATGGCAGATATGAACCTATGAATGTGTGAATGTAGCCGAAGGTCTTCTCATCGGTCAACTAAAACATTTTCGGTAAGCATGGTTATTTATATACACTAGAGAGAATAGGTTTGGCTGGCTTTCGGAATATTAGCTTCTTGCTTGTTCAAGGTATGCTTTTCATGTCCACTCACTACTGAAGGATTGCAAATCTTACCTTTCCGCAAATCACTGGTATCAGAGATCCGAGCATATACACATTGAAATCAAAATAAGAAAACTTCCCATCGTTTACATTTTTCTCGCGCGGTCTCTAAAACTTTGCAACTCGATCTTTAGTTCATAAATCAAAGCCTAAAATAAGCGTAAAAAGGCGCACAGAGAGAAATACAGATTAAGAAAAAGAACAAGCGCACTTGCGAACGTCAGGTCCCGTCCGAGATTTGAACCCGGGACCTACCGCACCCTAAGCAGAAATCATATCCCCAGTCCAACGAGCCGATTAATGTATTTGGCGAGATAAATAAGCTTTGGGTTTAGTTTCACTTTATTAAGAATCTCCAAAATGAATGCGACATTTACTAAGTTATAAAAGTCTTACTTTATAATATAAGAGTTGGCTCAGCGAAATCAAGAGGCACTTTATTTTTTAAAAGAAAATATATACAGTGTGAGTATAGTGTGAGTGAGTGCCAACTCAATGGTCGTGGATTCAAATCTCAAGCGTTTTTCAATAAAGCCGTTAGCCTCAGATGCTAATGTTTTTTAAAACTTTACTTTTTGAATTTATTTTTCTCCCTAAATTATTTATAATAATTATAATAATAAAAAAAATATTTGTATTCCTTTCAAATTTCTTTACATACGAATTTACTCAACTGACTAAAGTTCTCTCTTTTTTGCGTTAAAGTGCGTTTAATAAACTCCTTTAAATACATTGGTTTTTTATATCTGTGTTAGATATGTTACATTAGCCAAAATTCTGAATGCATTGTAGGTCCTATAAGTAATAAAAATCCCTGCTAAGCGTGAGTCGCAAAATCAACTTAGCGATGCCTACGCGTTTGTTGAAACTGCTATCGGCGAAAAAGTTTGCACTTATTCTTGTCAGATTTGCATACAGCATCAGCAGTTGCGTTACTGCATCCATACAATAATGCAGAATCGGTCTGCTAAACTTTGCGAAACTTTTTAAGTGCTTCGGAATGCCTGTAAAGATCCGAAAACTCTGGAGCATTACAGTTTTCGGTTAGTCATAAATTGTAACAGAAATGAACCTATAATTTGGCGCAGGTACAAACTTTCCAAGAGCTCGTCGCGGAAGGACTTCTGATCGGTTCAATAACATGCTTACTATTGACATGGTGACTTATATTCGCAGGAGAGAAGTATCCCGGCTTCAGAATATTACTTTATTGTTTTTTCAAGGTGAACTTTTCTATGCAGACCACTGAAGCACGAAGGATTGCAAATGCTGTCTTTCCTCGAGCACGTACTAAAAGTAAATATAAGAGATCCGAGCTTATACGCATTGAAATCAGTATGAGAAAATACTGGATTGTTTATGTTTTCCCAAAGGGTTCTTTAGTTTATGTTCATTCATCAAATATTCATTTGAGCGTAAAAAGTCCTTCGCAAAAAACTAGAAAAATAAATAAAAAGAAGACATCAGCGGTCGTCCTTCGCGACCAGACGAGGGCTCGTCCGGGATTTGAACCCGGGACCTCCCGCACCCTAAGCGGAAATCATACCCCTAGACCAACGAGCCTCTTACTGTAGTTGATAAGATTAAGAGTTTTTACATTCAACACTACATACAATGAGTTGCTTATAATGAAAGTGAAAGTAAAATTTTAACTGTGCAAAAAGAAGAAAAAAAAAGGACTTTATTGTACGCTTTTATCACCACGCGCGAGTGTATAATAAATATACAACTTATAGCTGACTGTATATAATAAATAATTAGCTCAAAAATTATGAATATATATATGCATATATATACCCACACAACAAGCGGTAGATTACTTGTTTTATGTAGTTGTTGTTTATTTGCAAGCTATCTTTAGACAATAACTAAATATTAGACGACATGAGCTGTGCAATTCCACTGAACTATACACTTATACAAAAGATAACAGTTTTAAAGCATACATACACATATGCATGCATAGATAATACTAAGTATTTGCAAACCAAACAGCACAAGTCTGCCCCATAGATTCGTTTCAATCTCCCTGACTCATAGCTGTCATTATGCGGCGAGTTTGCTGATGCATTGCAATGATCACTCAATCTCTGCAAATATAATCATATAACCGATCTTACGGGTTTCTTCTTTAACTGTTTGTAAGTCAAGATAAACAAGTATGTGTTTATATATATGTAGATCTCTTTGTGATTATTCAAAGCGTTTCTGATTGGAATTTTTAGTGAATTTTCACTTTTGATTTACTTGCCGTTCCCAAAGGTTGTCCAAACTGGCCTTACTCATGCATAATCTTACTTCATTGTTCAGATGCTAATGTGAAATGATTTAATTTTTCCATTAACCATTAACCATCGCCATTAGCTTCTCTTCAACAGAGGCCTGCTTAAGCCGCTGAATAAATAATGTTTGGAGTTCTAACCGGGGTTGGGCAATGGCCAAGTAGATTGCTCCTTGGCCTGCCTAGAGCATGTTGGAACTCTCGTCTCCAACTTTTAAGATTGATCGCGATCTCCCCAAGAAATATTTTTTAAACATTTTCCACAAAATAGCTAACAGCCTTCTTAGCCTAAATGATGGCAATAAATTTTCTAGTTTGTTAAGTTTCGTTATTTCTTTGATATCGGCTTATTCGAAGTATAGTATTGTACATAATTACTGATTTACAATTTTATATATATTCTCGCGAGTTCATCTTTCAGCACTTTCCACTCCTATATCAATCGTGTGAAACCATCGCATTTCTATCAAGCTACACTAGAGGTTAAAGGTTTTTTTTTTCTTTCAAATACTTAATGGGACGTATTAGGAATATTTAAATTTCCTTTAAGGGTAAGTAGTAATTAAACAAAAATTGGAAGAACAAAAGGTTAAGTCGTAGCGTAGCGTCTATTTAGTTCAGTTTGCCCTACAGCAGGTGAAATTACCATTTGAAACGATCAATTCAGGATGTGTTAAATTTCTTCTTTGTAAATAGTAGCATGGAGGCTGGGATGGTTGAATTACATTATGAATGTGCACACGCTAACCGCTAAGCGCTGAGAGCTGTTCGCATTGTTGGAGGTGGCAATGCATTTAGTTGATCTTTGAATGTATTTTGTAGCTTCCCATAGCACACGCTCGTCGCACTTGGAGTTGTTGATCTCATCAGTGAACTCAACTATTAATTTTTTAGGATAGAATTTTTTTTTTCTTTCAGGACATCCTTCAGATCACTGGTTAACTTGGTATCTTTTTCCCATACCTTGGTTAATTTGATATCTTCTTCTTTTTTTTCCCTTTTTTTGTATGAAATCTTTGGTTTTTGCCAGTACTTTCCAGTGAGTTGTGTTGCGATTTATATGTATATAGGATGACATATGTATGTAGCGCGGCCATTGACGAATTCATATTATTTTTAGTTATTACGAACCTTCAAACGAAACATGCCAAAACTTCGCATGGACCCATCAAAAGTCACGACGTTTATATGTCGTCCTTCGACCTAATTGAGTCTTGTGTTATATTTTTTTATCAATCCGTAATAGTTTAGTATTAAAATATTCCTCTCAAATCAAACCAACTGTCTCTCGGTTTTTTTTTTTTTTTGTTTTCAATTCCATATTATTCATAACGACTGACATATATATTTGAAATTATACTTCGAATTCATTTTCAGTTCAACAGCCTTACATTTTTTATTATTTGTTTTTCGTATACATTAGGCAAGTCTAGGCCAATCAATCAAAGTCATTAAATATAAGCAATGTTAGTTCAATGTAAAATGTGTTTCACATAATCAGCGATATGTCAGAAAGTAATCGATCATTCAATTCATTCGCAATAATTAAAATTGCGAAAAACAAAATAAGACAGAAACAAATTTTATTGCTAAAGAGAAATTTTTCAATAAATAAATTAAAAATATATTTTTTTTTAACAAATTCTCTTATAATTTTTCAAAAAAGAATTTATTTAAATTTTATTCTCAAATATTTTTATAACACAAAATATGTCATAAATTTTTCTGTTTGAGTAACGAAACATAAAAAACAAAACATACAAAAAATTAGAAAATTCAATCTGTCGGCATTCTAAAAAGACATAAAACGCACACACACATGCACGGTTAGTAGATCAAATTGATAAAAGTAAGATTATCATATTCGTTTTATGACGAACCCATGATACTGCTCATCTAACATATCTTCTTAAGAACAAATTTTTGATCAAAATTTAAGTTCCAACTTTTGTTGGAGGTGTAATAAATTAAAAATTGGTCACTTTTTCTAGGGTATGACCTGAAAATCGTAGGCGCAACAATCCGTAGATAGGTCGAGGCATACCATCCACATCGACGGCGAGACTGAATCGTTTTAACAGGAAGGTAATATTCCGCGATTTGATGACTGTGCTCTGTTGTTATCTGCTATCATCTGGTGAAACGGCTAATATCAAAGACTACGAACAGCAAGTAATCGGTTCGAACCCTTCGTTTTTCAAAAAAGACTGAAATATCAAAGAGGACAACACAAGGTCATCTCTTTATTCAACTGGGAAGTGCTAACCCCTGCGACTTACTCACCAAAGTTGAGTCTTTCCGATTACAACTTGTCTGTGTCGTAGGATCATGTACTTGTTAAGCATGGCTTCACTTCTTCTGAAGTCGCTCGCTGACTGGTGTCCCTCAAAAGAACGACGGTTTTTGTCATAGGCGTGGCATTCACAATTTGGCAGCCAGGTGGGGGAAGTATGTAGTAAGCGATAGGCAATACTTCGAATAAAATACTCGTTATGATGTTCATAAAATAAATGTATATTTTCTGTACGAAAATTCCGGTTTCATATGTACAGACCTGGTGAATAATAGAGGAGCAAATTGGATGACGACGTTTCATGTACGAAAGCAATTAACAGAAATGAAATGAAAGGATGCAAAGCATCTCAAATTAAAGTCTGATTTTGAAACTTGCTTAGCGTTTCTTTCACATTAATAGAGAGGTTTCGATGTTATAATTACTATACGGTACATCACTTGCGGTACAAAACTATTTTAAATTGGTGCAAACGTATGCAACACCCAGAAGGACATAAGATAGACTTACCTTTTATTAATGAATCTGAACCGATCTAGGCTTGGCTGTGTGTCTGTCCGGCTGTTACTCTTGTTTCTTGTGTTCAACGCGTAAAACGCAATTTTTTAGATTTTCTAACGGGATGTTCTACACTGACGTGTTTTGGACCGAAGACGAACGCTGTTGAAAATGGTGCGGATCGGACCGCTTTTTCGACCACTTCCCATATAATGCCTTATTTTGAAAAGCCGGTATACGGATAACTGTAGGGTGATGTAGGGTATTTGATAGTGGACAGTGTCCATTTATAATGTTTTTATTTACTTTTCTTTAAAAAACTTTTATTACATAAAATGTCAACGTAGGCATCATCCAGAAATAGGTTCGATATCGAATAATAAGTGATTGAACAATTGAAAATAAATCCAATGACTTACATATAACAACATAGGCAGAAATACATACAAGAAAACACAATAACTAATACACACACACACACACACACACACACACACACACACACAACGTATCTGGTATAAAAGCTTAAAAGGTTAAGTGAAATCCGTCGTTCTTTAAAGTGCGTTAATAGATTTACGCCCACAACACATCACTGTCACTAACTTCTGATATCTGTTTAACTTACCACCTATCAGTAATAATCATTGAAAGTGTCATTTAACGAGTTTAGGTTATTCCAAAAAAAAAAATGAAAATGCTCTAAAAGAAAACTTCTCTCCACGCCTGCTTATTATTAATGAAGTTGATTGTTTGAACTACGCTTACTACTAATCCGAAATCCAAAAGATCAAGTACTTGAATTATTACCCACTTACTTAACGAAGAAAGCAACAAAAACATACACACACGCACAAACACAATGAAAATGTAGACATACTTGAACGTAGTTCCTAGAAATAACAAGACACCCAACACGAGAAGCATTTATTGTTGGCAGAATGAGAAGGAGAAAAAAAAAACAAAGATACGGAGAAAGAAAAAACTCTATAACAACTCAAATCCTGTACGTATTGTAGTGGAAAGGCGTCAACCTTCAAGAAGTTGCCAACACATTTTTACATCACTTTGCACGAAATAAATGTCTCCCATGTGAGTGCTGACAGCATGTCACCTACAAATGTCATTTTAAACAAAAGAAGAGAAAAAAAAATGTAAAACAAGAAAAGCTAAAACAAACGCAGAATGGAATGGAGTAGTTATAGCAGTAAGTAAGCATAATAAGAAGGAAAGAAAAGGGAAGCAAATATGGAAATGAAAGAAAAAATTTACACTACTTTACCTATTTATTGTTGCTTTTGTAGCAGTTTGTTAAGTTGTCATTAAAAACAAAACGAACTAACATGTACATAAGATACAGATCACAAAAATAAAAACAACAAAAACAACAAGAGCAGCAGCAGCAAACAGAAGATACAATATAAAGAAAGTGTCAAAGTAAGCATTATAAAAATGACAGAAGGAAGCCATAAATATTAACATACAGCAGCAGCAGCAGCAGCAGCAGCAGCAGCAACAACAGCAACTTGAGGCCCACAAATGAAGCGGAAAAATGCTGAAATAAAAAAAATTGAAAAAAAAAATAAAGAAATTTCTGACACACACGCACTTTAGTCGTTCAAATTTCAAAGGAATGGTAATAAAACTAAATGAAAAGAAAAATAAGGAGTAACCTAAAGTAACCTAAAGGGGTCTCCTACAGACAATAGCTGACAGCTTAACACTATTAATCGAAAAATTATT
This sequence comes from Glossina morsitans morsitans, assembly GCA_001077435.1. Lineage (NCBI taxonomy): Eukaryota > Metazoa > Arthropoda > Insecta > Diptera > Glossinidae > Glossina > Glossina morsitans. The sequence goes on from CCAG010002830.1 coordinate 42,533, forward strand.
ACAAACTATTGTCGGCGGTTGAGCAACAATTCTGAAAACCACCTCTGAGATGAAAACTAAATAAATCTAAATGCTTTTATATAGATTCCCTTTCAAATATAAAATCGAACACATCTCCCCTAGATATTGTAATAAATACATACATACATACATACATACATACATACATACATTCCACATGATCGAGTTTAACTATGCGTTTGATTTTCTTCTATTTCACTAAATAAAAAGGAAAATATCATCGTTATCATCAACACCACAAACAACTTTCATTGCGATTGTAATTTCTTGTCGTAAGTAAAACATTTTGCGACATTTATCACTTTACACTTTTTACCTACTCAAGCAAATGGTGCGTACTGTAGGCAGCACAGAAGACTACCTAAAGAAATGTAGCTATGAAGCTCGCCGAATCTAAATTGCTTTGACAAAGGAATCCATGAACTTTGACAAATTTTATTTTATTATATAAATCCCTCAAGGAAGACTTGAAATCAAAAAGAGCTTACTTTGTAGTGAAAGCGCAGTGTGCTCTACATGGAATTTATTAGTGTATTAGTGTATTAGCGTAAAGAGAGAAGCCAAGGCGAAGAAACTAATCGGAGAAGGGACCAAAGCCACGGTTTTATGACTTCTGAAAGTGGAGAACATACTACACTGCCTCACTCCTCTTAGCAGAACTTTGGGCTATATGTTGTCGCCCACATAGTCGATTTGGAGCCAATTCCGGAAATGCTGAATTGACAGTGTGCTTGGGCTCCATACATCCATTCCGATCCTGTAAAATATAGCAGAAAACTATAACGACGAAGGTTTGGAAGGCTAAAAATTTCGCCGACAAGCCAGGCCGAATTAATAGCCGCCCAGCTCGCCGAATATTAATCTTTTTACACGTTAGGCTTGAGGTATGAAGCTGGACGAATGGACATTCCCACAATTCTACTTATTGACATAATAATAAAACAAATTTGTGCTAAAATTTTCAACCTATTTATCATGACTTAGGTATCCTGACCGGTGGCGAGAACTACTGTTGCTTGCAACGTAGTGGTCAATCCGTACTGCAATCTAAAATATTTATTGCACTGTACCACTTTTGCTTTTCCATTCGATCAGTGAGCACGGAGCAAAAATACATCTGCGATATATATATTTTGCGGGGACTATCGGGATGTTACAAACAACAAGACAGAGCTATGATAACTATACTCTTCGCTACCGAATAGAATAAGTAAAGCCATAACCTCTCGCTGGATCCAAAAACACTAATGTAGTTGTTTCTGTTTTACGTGCTAATGTGTTTGTGTGTGCTCAAGCGTATATCATTCTTGTAGTATAGAGTGTAAACAACTTTACAACTCTTGTCATCAACATCTCATGTTCACGAGTCAGTCTTCTTGCCCTTCTCGCTGTCTAATAATTTAACTTGGGGAATCACTTTTCGGTAATTTATAACAAAATTGTTAATTAGCTGCGACATCAGCTGTTGTAAAATAATTTATGATAGTGTGAAGTGAAGAGGTTACACAGAAAAGATATATTCCGTTGTATTTCTTTTTGAAATCATTTTTAATTACAGCATGAAACAAGAAAAGGAAATATGTTTGTATAATTATAAAACGCATTTTTATACCCGCCACCGAAGGATGTGGGTATACACAATTCGCCAAGGCGTTCACAACACCTACTGGGACTCTATATATAAACATTCTTGATTGGTATGAAATTTATCATCGATCTTGCCAATCTTGTACGTCTGCCTGTTCGTGTAAACGTGGTAAACATTTTCTCGATCGCAGAAATTAAAACATTGTTTTCAAATCTGGCGCAAACAGTGGAAGTTCTATCGAGAAAGGGCCGCGTCGGCCATTAAACAAACCTACGCAGTAACGTGAACTATTTTCGAAAGCAAAAAAAATCAAGTTTTTACCTCATCACTCATGAACTATAACAAATGCTTTGGTACAAATTTTGACATAGGGATGATCGTATAGTGCCTGTACAAAAGTGGAAAATATCAGCCGTGCCTACCCAAGACTACAGAATGTCGATATTTCGTTTTTCTTTTCTTTTTTTTCTTTACGATACGGGCGGTGGATTTACACGATTTGGCTACAGCCGAACATAGTTTTCTTGCTTGTTTTTTTCTTACTGTGAATGTTTATATGAATTATGGTGAACGCTATCAGCGCACGCTGGAATAATGAGTTAAATGCGGAATATCTCTCGCAAAATAGCCAATAACCAGTAAGAATGCATTTGCCTATTGACAAATACATATAATAAATAAAGGCAAAGTAAAGCGGACAAATTGTGAAAAGAAAAAGAAGAGAAATACTTTTTAAGGTTTATTCAGATTTTCCTTACGTCTTACTATAATAAAAAAGAATAATAATAATAATAACAATGAAAGCAATAAAACATTTTTTAATATTTTACAATTAATTGTATTCTTCGATTCTGCCGGTCACAGAGTGGATGCTATTCTAATGCATCTCGAGCTGGTTCAGTATAATTTTTGCCAGCAATTTTTTCAAAAATCGTGTTCATTAGGAAAACGACAAAAGATTTCCTACTGATTTTGCTAACAGAAACAATGTACGCATACGAAGTCACAAATAACAGCCAACCGACTAAGCCGTGCTCATGTGCTCCATTGCAAGACGTTGGTTGAAAGGCAATGAATTAATTAGATAATTTAAAAATTATAAGAAAAACACTGTAAGTTATAAAAACAAAAAAATGCTTTTCGAAAACAATTAAACGGATAAGGACTGACAGTATCTGTCTAACAAGAGATTAAGCTCTACAAATAAAATCATTTTTTGACTTGAAAGCAATTACTATATATTTTTACTTATATATTCCATCAGAAACGCATTCATTTGACTTAATGTGCAGCATAAGTGTTAATTTAAAAGATCAAGCAAGAAAAAAATATTTTTTTTTTATACTGACATCCCTTGTCTAACACGACTCGGGCTGTGTCGAGAACGACTCACACGAAGCTATTTTATTTATTTATTTAAAGTAAGAGGAAACTTACATTTAAGGCAAGGAGTATCGAAACCAAGTCGTAAGGTGTAAAATTTTCTGACGTCCATGTAGCATATGTGTGGCATATGTGTGTAAGGCAGAACGGAGAGCAGCATCTCTGTACTTGAGTCACCATTATAGTTTGTGTCATATTGTTTTTTCTTAACATTCAGCACAATAGATCAAAAAAATACCTAAGTCCGTCCATTAGTACGACAACAAATCGCAAAAAAAACTGACAATTTTCTTCAGATTTAATCCAAAACGCTAGCAATTGGCACATGATGAAATTGACAGTCAATAAAATTAAAGGAAACAATCGCCTAGAAGCAGCATTTGTGCAATCATCCGTAACGTGGAGGCCCAGAATTGCGAACAAGCAGAAGATACGGCCGATATGTCGTCACGTGACAACAAATACTCATTAAGTATGTAACCAGCCAATTGGAGATAGTGGGATTCCTATTATTATATTTTTGTGCTCCATGTCATATTCTATCGATTTGATATCTATGATATATATATATATACATAATATATATTTATAATATATAAATACACAATTTTAAACGGACATACTGGCTTGTTTAGGGGACATGATGAATTGTTGAAGAGTACACAGTTGACACAGTACACAGTGACCATCTGAATCGGCCACTGGCACTCGTTCTAATTTTATAAAAATATTAGCGACATCACTTTGCTCGCAATAGAAAATGAGGGAAGAGCTTAAATAATCGTTTAAAGTTGAATTTGGTTTTGTTGGATTCCTGTCAAAATGTCTTTCGGATATCCATAGGTACGGCATTGATATCTTTCACATACGTCTCGAGCTTTCTTTTTAGACGAATAACTATGGATTCTCTAACATCAGGATTGCGTGCATCTATACTCTGCATATCGCCGGTACAGTCTTCTTAGTTTGTTTATTTATCAAGCGACAAGGAACTGAAGACTAAGTAAACGCTAAAGCGCAGTTGACACTCGGTTGGTTTCTCAATCGCGAAAGTTTTTCTTGCTTAAGCTGCTAGGAAGGTTTAGGCATTTGGTCTGCGGTCTTAAAAGTCCTGACCGTCTACTTCGCGTCCTGCGTCGCGTTGTATAATTGATCGCATATCAATTTTTATTGGACGGTTTTTTGCAGTTATTAATAAAATCATTCGCACCAGCGATAGGTGGATATATTGATATAATGAAATGTTTATAAAATCTTGGACTTTGCATAGATGGACTTTTTAAAAGATTCATTTAAATATACTTGAGAAATGGCTTGAGGCCTTTAACATAAAACTAACTATTTTCTAATTAGAATTTGTATTTTGGGGCATCGGATGCCTTTTAAGTTTGCTATACAAACAAAAGTGTGCCAGACTTTATCGAATGCTCCCTCCACGTCAAGAAATATTTCCCTTATAGTTTTTTGCTTAATCGTGTAATCACGAAGGTCAAAACAGATGAACTTTAGATCTATTTGTCGCGAAGAAGTCAAAAGGCTTTTGGCTACATGTTCCAGAGAATTCAGAAAATTATTGTGAACCGATCGGGTCTATCTTAACTGCCTCCTCTCTTTGATATATATATTTACTGTAGTATAAAGGTCTATAAGGCCATAAGTTGAAGTTTTTGTTCAGGTTACATTTTCATAGCTTGGTCACTTTCATTTAGAAGAACTTAAGGCCATCATCTATTTTTAGTTGAGAAAGCTAGCGACTATGGATTAATTTTTTTTTAAATAACTAAACTACAAAAATAATATGCTTTCTGGTAAATTATAAAATTACGTTTATGTTTACGAGGATGGGAGATAAAAAGTAAACCGTACAAACATTATGGCAGTGAACACTCTCTGAAAGAATAAAATGAAAACAGTAAAAAAGAAGAAGAGGGGAAAATTATAATAATTTATTGCCATTTAAGTCATAAATACATTTATAATTTTTTACCAATTTATTTTACTATCTGCGCTGTGCATCTAACGAAGGACAGAAGAGGATGAGCATATAAAAAATAAAATTAATATTTATGGTTTTTCTGTCTTGTGCTTTGGGTTTTAATGTGTTCAAAAAAAAAGAAAAAAAAGAAAAAAGAAGCTGTGTAGTTGTTGTTGCTGCTTGCTACATATGATATAAGACTTGGAGTTTTTAGGGTCTGATATGATAGTTTCTCGAATATTTATGGAATTGTTGATGATAATTTTCACAGCCATTAAGATGTTGAGGCAATCAACAGACACAGTAGTAGTGAAACTAATTATGGAGATGAGCCGACAGAAAAACAGCAATACGCTTATTATGAAAAAAAGAATAGAAACAAAACAAAAGAAAAGAAAAGAAAAGCAAAAGCTAGGGAATGGAAATTAAAAATATGTTTAAGCTTCCTGATCGATGATAGATAACTGTTCACTAGTTCGATAAGTTTGTTAGAATTTGATTAATGGTAGCAAAGGGAAGAAACAAGGAATTTTACTTAAGAACAATTGGCCAATTAGAATGAATTATTAGAAATCATTAGAAATTCTAATGAGGAGATGGAGGAGATTTAATTGCTTAGAAAATGCCATGATCATGCTGAATATACTCAAAACAGGTGGGGGACGCATCAAAGAATACTTGTTATATAAATTGAAGAATTGGAGGTTAAGTAGTTCTCGACGATCGAAGATTTCCGGCGCGTCTTTCTACTCATTAAAGATGCTGCCGCATCTAATGAACTACCGCAGTTAGCAATAAAGGCTGCTAAGTGAGCCCCTACAACAATGTTCCACTCAACACTAAACGATTTGTGTACTATTCGGAAAACCATTTTTCACTAGCCTATTTAAGAGCAATAAATAAGTAAATAGTGCACATTGCCAAACTTAAGCTACAGTCATCTATAATAATAACATCTTTCTTAATTGTTTGTTCTTTTAAAAGCGACCAATCACTCAAGCGATGCCTCCTATACGTCGGGCAGAAGGAAATGACGAAAGGAAAGAATAGAAAGTGACCAAAGCCTGTTGAGTGATGTAAGCGTTATGCCTTTATCGACTCACTCACTCACTGACTATAGCTACGACCAAAGACGGTTGAATTGCGCTCAGATTTGCAGACGCCAATATTGGCTTGGCCGCCACAATTTTCAGCTATTCGGCTATCTTAATTAAGCGCAAGAGTTTCAAGAACAGGTCATGGAAGGACGGAAGAAAGGAAGGACGGAAGAAAGGAAGGACGGAAGAAAGGAAGGACGGAAGGCAGGAAGGACTGGTAAACATCTTTCATGGTGTGTAAGTAATTAGGCAAATTTTCATTCTTTCATAGCATGCATGTACGAAAAAACATTCCCTTTTATCGAATTGTTGTTAAGAAACCATTTGAAGTTCTGATCTACAAAGAAAAGAAAAGTTTCGATTATTGTGATCTCTTTTCCTCTCAAAGTTTTGAGTTCATTACAAATACCCAACACTTGAATGTTTCCAATTGCAGTTTGCTATAAGTGATTTACTAGGATGTCTAAATGTATGTATTGTATCCTCTGCCTTCCGTCGAGCCTTCTAGGCTTTTAGTATATCATGATTTTATTACATAGCGTCAAATATTAGTAATTATGTTCAAACACTTATACCGCGACATATGTCAATACGATCTACAAGCCTAATCAAAACTATTTGATTTGACTTACCTTGATGAGAGTGAAGATGAAGAATTTAAGAATAGGCTCGAAATTCTACTTAGAGCTTCTGCACTGTCACGGCTTCTCAGCGTAGCTAAGCATTAATGTTCTCTATGGAATCGTAAAAATCGTAAATTCTTTGTCTCCCTGAGAAACTCTTGTGTGATTTCAACTTTGCACGAATTAATGACATTTATGACATCTTTATCTTACGTTATTTACACCTAATGCATTGTATGTATACACTTTCTCTGTCCTATTCCTTTGATAAATCCCATTAGTTCATGAGTTTTGGCTAATTGTGTTCGAATGCTCGAGATATTCGTGCTGTTTAAGTGTATGAGTATAGTGTTCAAAGTATACGTACCTTTTTGATTGTTATATTCAATATGACACAAATTATATGCTTGCCATTGTCGTACACAATGAAGGGAATTTTATGACATGTAATAAATTTTAAATTCGTTCCTTCGTTCTATTACCGCCTGTGATAATAATCGCCGACCATTAGTCATTTAAAATATCACCACCGTCATCAGTAGACAAAAAAGTGTCTGAATTACTATAAGGTCGTTAAGCGTGCACAATAACATGAACAGCTGCTGTTCTGACTGCAACCGGTAGCGTGAATTTTTTCCTTTTCCCCGTATATCTCTGTTCTTCTACCTCATACTTCTTTTGTCTTATGCTTATTATTAATAGCAATTGTCCGAAATATATTATTTTGTTTATTAGTTGTATATATTGTACATATATATATATATATATATATATTTTATTTATTTTTATTTTTCTTCTATATCTTTGGTAACATACAAATTATATATGATTTATTGTTGAAGTGACTGCATATTAATTAACAGAAATTCATGGCATATCAATTCTGTGAAATTTCAAAACAGAATACACGAAGTATTTCATATAATTAATGAGTTCATCAATCTTTTTCTCGCATTTTTGTTTTCTGTCTTTGCTGAGTGCAGTTCCAATGCTCTATTTATATCAATGTGTATTAAACTAATTACTATATTTCTCAATATTATTTTATTTTCAATTAATTCATAACAAGAAATTTACCTATAAAAATAAATCAAACCTACCTATAAAAATAAAATACAACTGATATTAATAAATTAAATACACTATAGAATATTAAACTAAGATTAAGCACATTGTACATTGTACGGTACAATCAATAACGCAGTTATTTAAGTTTAAAAAGCAACAACACAGCACGAAGCACGCTTACGGAATAATCGTGTGCACTCGTGTGCAATATGCAAATGAAATCAAAGCCTACCTGCTAGAGGACCGTCGGAAACATGTAAGAGAGTCTTGCAAACAATAAAACGATGTTAAGCCGCGCTTCTGGCAATTACGTCATAGGACATCACATGTCGAACCAGTTCAGTCCCATTACTGCTTTCCGCATCAGTAATATTTGACCGAATGTCGCCATTCAGAGAAATCACTCTATAATTGCTTTGCGACTATTTTTTCTTCCATTTCCAACTCAAGTACAGCAACTGCTAGAGCTTCTAGTAATGTCTCGGCACAAAGTCCTAAGTTTAGTTTAAGCTACTGCATGTGGGTGGTGTATGTTTACTTGTAGGAACGTCCGATGTGATCAAGAACGATTTTGATTCGAAGTTTACGAAGAAGTATTGGTCTCCTAAGCATGCGTGTCAACGGTACCAGCCTATATCTACTTCTTTCTTCTGTGCCTTTCTAAGTGATGGTTGTTAAGAGCACAGGCTAAAGCGTAACATCGACTGAAGCTAAGTCAAAGAAGTACAAAAGTGAAGTTTATTATTGAATTATTGTTAACTAACTAGCAGGAGCATTATAACAGGGCCCGTAAGGTCATGCATGTATAGATGGTTATGGATTGAGCACATGAGTTTATAAATCGGTTGAGAGTAATCCACTATTAAAATAAATAAATTAACGATTGTGAAGTTAATAGACCGAAATCTTGTATCAGAATCAAAGCAATAGCGTTGACCATGCCCACTTTTGCTTCAAATAAAGAGCATGCGTTGGCAACATTTTGCTTTGCCCGAACGATGCAAAATAAAGTGTCTTTTTCATTGTACAGTTACATGAGATGAGAGGTAAACTGATTTCGAGAATCCCGGGTGCAAAACTACACGGGTAGATTTAGGCGAACCATTCACATCTACCGCACGACCAAATCACTATGGCAAGAAGATAATATTCTATGTGTTGGGGACCAGAAGGGTGTGCTCTGTTAAGGTCTAGTCAAACGGTTAATACGAAGGTCGATCCACAACAAGATTGAATATCACCTATTTTTTTACCGGAAAGCAGGCAACAGTGAAATGCTAGTCCATGCAGCTTACTTCTCAGACTGGAGTCGTTCCCATTAGCAAGCTCTTGCATTGATTGGTCACACACTTCTTAAGTAACGCTTATATGAAATATAAAGTAAATACGACTTTAAGAAGATGTGAAGTTCGGGGCAAAAGGGGAAGTTTTTGCAAGGATGGTGTCCAAAAACCGATAGTTAGCCATGGGTACATTTTGACAAATACATTTTGTTGTTATTTTCATACGACAAGGGCTTGTAATCCACATAAAAATTTCGGTTTTATGTTCACGTACACTGTAAGTGATGAAATGGTCCGCCTATTTAGCGGACCATCTTCGTATTTCGATTTCCTAACAGTTTTGTATGTCGTTTCCGTTAATGATAACGGTGGATGAATTCAAAATTTTTTTAATAATAAGCTTTCTTTTAATTCATAAGATAATCCCTTCGGTGTCTATGTGTTATGTTGTACGGTCATTGACTTGCAACAATCTCTGTAATCGGCTTATTGTTCTATTGTCATATATTACCGTGTCATCTTTTGCGCTTTCGATTGCTTTTTAACCCTCATTTCATTCACGAAAGGTATATAAGAGCTGTCCCGCATTGTCGTATCCGTTGTATTTTTACATAAAAAAAAAAACCCTTTAAAAGTTCTTTAAAAAGCTCGACTCTCCTCTTCAGAATTTGCATTAAAATCACAAAGATACATTTTCAACCACACAGCTTGAGGCAGATAGGTTACAGTTGCGTGATGATATAACGCATGTAATAATGCGACTGCAAAATTCCTTTTTTTTTTATTCAACCGGATTTAGGTAATTTTCAGAGTCGATTTTGAAAGTTAATAAAGATTTCGGTTCTAGTTTTCGGCTTAATCTTGTCGCTTTTGGCAGCCTGTTAATATATGGACGCACGGTTCGATAATGAAATCCCTAATGTTTATATGTAGCTGGCTGTAAGAGATAAAAAGTAAATACTAGTAAGTTCCTATTCGTCCAAAGAATATGTGAAATAAATCTCTCTAAACTATTCTAAAATTGTACAAACATTTTTTAATACTTTAGACGAGATACTTATCTCTTCGCTATAGCATGACGTACTTGAACCCTTTCATTAAACGATATGAACTAAGCAGACGTTGATATCATTAATATCCACTTGAATAATAATTTAACTCTTTACTTAATTTCCGGTGCGCACGTGCATATAAATTAAACAACAACCCAAACAACAAAGAAAGAAAATCTCCGTCAAATCAGATTTATATTAATTTTTTTTTTTTTTTTTTTTTTGTTTGATTTAAATTTTTAAGCAATTTTAGCATTATAAGCCCTTAAAGGAAATACGAGTAAGGGGATGATTACGAACACATGTCAAGTCAGCCATTTACGTATATACGTTCCGTCAGAGAGTTGTATCTATTTTCTCGCAGTAGAGATATCAGAAATGTCAAAGCATAACACTTAATAACAGTTTAAGCCTTTGAGTAGCTGTCAATCGTTTTATAAAACTGTCTGTCTTACAATGTCAGTTTGGCTGTCTATCTGTTTATTGTCATGACATTTTAACTTCCATAAATCTTGGCAACAAAATTAACAAAAAAAAAAAAAAAACAAAACAAAATAAAAAAAATAATAAAAGAAACATCAAAATACTTGAATTCATGACGAATTTTCGACCCCCATCCATCTATTAACACTACAAGGAAAAAGAGTCTTCAAAGGTTTAGCGGTAATGTCTTCTATACACTGATCCTTACAGATATTGAGTTGTTGGAGAATGTACAGAGATATTCGAATTTGCAGTCCGATCCACTTTTGAAATATTAATTGAACACATCTCGGCCTTTGCGGAATTCAGTTTTATATTTTTGGAAGTCCTCGTCTCGAATATTTAGGACAATTTCATAAACATATTTTGTCTTGCCGTCTAACTGTAAAGCAAGTGCAATGTATAGTGTAACATATGCGTATTCTTTCTATCAAGTTTATATATCTTCCGAGTAGTGAGTTTAAAAATTAAATGTATCCATATACATGCACAAACAGCTTATACACATATATGGAAAGGGTATTAAGGAAAAACGACGGCAACAACAACAACAAGAACAACTGCAACAACATCAAAAGCAAATTTAGCGCACAGTTTTGTCATCAAACAGTAAATGCCGACCGGCAACGATACGTTCAAACAACGCTTAAATGAAGCTAATGTTAACACAATATGTGACTGCATATGTACATATGTATGTGTTTATGTATGTTTGTGTGCGTATGCGTATTCATGAGATGGTTCTGTACATTCTCTCACTGTCATTGGTAATAAAAGTTTTTTCTGATGTTCGGTCAGTTGGCACGTTTCATTATCGGTCCAAAACGGCTGAGCGATTAAACTTTTTGACAGTTTTATAAGCTTGCACAACAACACTTGAATGAAATGCACGAAGACAGAACGATATGCGCGATGATGGTGACATACGCTCCGAAAATCTTGCAAAATCTACAATGAAAACATAATTGTTTATAAATTCAATTTTTCATTTTCTTTTGCTTTTCTTTTTCTTCTTTTATTTATTCATTAAAAAATTTATTTATTTTTTATTTATTTATTTATTTTTTTTTTTTTTTTGTAAGTTATTAACTGAAAGACGTGAATCTGTCAAAATATGATAAATGTGTATGAAAAAAAAGAAGAAAAAAAAGGAAAAAGTAACACGAGATCAAGCTCAAATGGCAACATACAAACAAAGCAACAACAACAACAAAAACAACAACAACAACAACAACAATGCGAACAATACTAAAAAGAAAAAAGAGAAAAATATGGCGACTTAATGACTTTATGAAAAATAACTTGAAAATAAATAATAATCTATTACGAAATGAAAAATGTGCGAAAGAACACGCTTCTTCTGCTCTCTACGTTCAACAAAAAATTTATTAATTTATCATTGCGTTTATTTAGCGCAAATCTTACTGACAGCGACAACAATACTGCCAACGAATATAATATAAAACAACGTAGAAATTTCTACAACATTATACCTTTCATGTTTGTTTGTTTGTTTGTTTGTTTGTACTTATGTTAAGGAAAAAAAAAGATCGGATCGTCGACGTAGTCATCAATCACAATTATGAACTGGAAAAAAGCAGCAATAAATTAACGATAAAAGCTCTATACTTACGTTATTTTGAAAGGGTGTTGTCCGCTTACAAAAGCACATAAGAAACAACAATACAATATAACACACAAGAAACATACACGCACACACACACACATACACACACGTCATTTTAATGGATGAGATTTTAAATTTATTTCTAAAAAAAAAAAAGAAAATAAATATAAATAAATAAATAAAAGCAGAGAAAAAATCTACAATTTGTTATATGTGTTCACTAGTTCGGTACTTTTACTTTTTATTGATAAAAACCTTTAAAGTTATCAAGCCGACCGATCACCAAATAAATTGCACACATAACAGAAGTCCAGCAGTCATTAAGTATAACCAGATAACGCGTATCGTTCTTTTTTTTTTGCTTTCAAACTTAAATTAAACCTTTTTCTTGACTCTTAAATATATCAAAGTACGTACGAAGGCAAACATATAAAAATTGAAAATTTATCTTGACTTACACATGCCACAACTTAGAACTGCTTTCGGTCTACAGCCATGAAATAATAATAATAATAATAATAATAATAAGTGAAGACACTAGAATGAGACACGGTCCACTATTAAATATTCTACATTACTTCTTAAAATATAGCTTAATAAGGAAAGTGGTCGCAAAAGTTGTCCGATCCGCACCATTTTCCATTCGTCCTTGGAACATGTAGACATGTCGATGCACCAAATGCCACCAAAATGTCGCAAAAATTACGAATTGTAGGTTGAATATAAGAACACAAGATGGACAGACAGACAAACAGACCACCTTAGCTTGGTCTAGAAAGTGACTCTGAATTGATCGCGATAATAAAAGGTAGGTATATTTCAAATCCTTCTGGGTGTTCCATACATCCGTACAAACTTAATATACCTTTGTACCAAAAGTGGTCAGGGTATAATAAATAAATAAATAAATATCGCTAAGAAAACATATAAAATTTAGGATGAACGATAATACCTTTATCATGAATTTTTTTCTTATTTTTACTTCTAATTACATAACCGCTAGAAAAGCAACAAAGAATTTCCGCACGACTACCTTTCCATAAGACCGTATCTTATATATCCGTGAACGGAAGAGAACTTTCATCAGATTGTATTGAATTTGAAGCAAGAGAGTTGCCCTGAACACAACTAAAGCATAATCAGTGTACTTTGAACATTGTCTTAGTGTAGTGTCTTTTCCCCTTCGAAGTTCGTTGCGCGATTGCTTGTAACAATTTCCTGACAATAGTAAAGCTGCACGGACCATTTATCAGAAACTAAAAAGAAAAGAGTAACAACATCATAGTCGCCAATGACCTTCTCTTAAATATCCTGCGCCACCCTCGAACTATGCATATAACAACTACGCAAGGTAAGGCGTCATATAGTAGTCCGATCCGAACTATTTTAAATAGCGTTCATCCTTACACCAAAACATGTCTGTGTATTAAAATTTCATCGAAATATTTAAAAATTTTTCGCCCTTTATGTTGAATGCACGAAAACAGGATAGACAGACAGGCAGAAAGTGATAAAAAGTGCGTCTATCTCAATTCTTTCTGGTTGTTATATACATCCAACCATGTTCTCGTAGCGCAAATGGTGTAGGGTATAAAGATATGAAAGAAAACAATGAACATTCGTACGATCTTCAAAAAATTCGAAATGTGACCACATTTTCTTCAATAAGTTATGATCCACTGCTAGTGTTCATGAGTAAAAAGAGGACTGCCAAGAGTTACATAGTGCGAGTTTTCCGCTACTTGCACTGAACTGAATTGAATAGCATTAATTCGACCGCCTCAGTCAATCTAGTAAATGCGGTAATAGGAGAAAGAGCAATATGATGAACTTTGGCCCCTTTATAGAGAACAATTTACGATAAACGTAATTAAATCTTTTGAGGTGAATTAGGGCCGAATAATACGCAAAACTTACAATCCCAATCCCGCGATACCTTTAAGGCCTTCTTGAACTTCAATTTTGCATTTCCGAAAACATTCTTATACTTTAATTTAAATGAACATTAAAAAAAGTTATTTGTAATATTGGAGTTACCTCAACACTAAACCCTTCCCAATGATGTGGGTACAAATCTCAGTGCGTTAGAGTTAACTTTGGTCGGAGCTATAGTAAGCTCGTTCAGTGAAGGATAACATTTACCGAGTGGCCATATAGCCACTAGGCAAAGTCTACTCCCTATCTTTTTCCCTGTACTAACTTCTTTCTGACCGTGACCGTGTTAATATGAGTGATTGGTCAAAAAAAAAGAAGGAAAGAACGCTTATCAGGATTAGGGTTAAATCTTCTCGCAATAGATAATACAAACTCAACGCAGAGATACCCATGTTTCTCTTATCCATGAAACAGAATCACTAGCAATATTCTTGCGCTTTTTTTAGGTGGGGAATATAACGACATTTTTCGCATAACAAGCTTCTGTCATAAAACTGAGCTATTTTTTATTAAATCAGAAAAAAAACGACGTCTTAATTTTAAATTAAGAGAATTTTGTTAATTTTAGTCAAGTCCAGCAGACATTAAAGCTTACGCCTTGGAAAAAGTTCCCATGTCGCCAGCACAATCTTAAGAACATGGACCAATTTCTTTGCTAATACTTATCAAACATATATATTCCTTCATATAGATGTTGGAAATGTTTAACAATATCTGTTTGCTCTTTTGCGTCCGCGTTTTGCATGCCATTCATGCGCGCACTATGCAAAGGTTAACTGTGTAGTAATTGCTTCTATTTAACGAAATTATCAACTGCTACTGGTTTTGTGTCATCGCGAAACGATAAAAAAAAATAAAATGCAAATAAATTATGAAAAGCGCGAAAACAAATACAACAGAATCAACAAATAAAAAGCTGAAATTAAACAAACTTCTCTTACTGCTGACACTAAATCTATAAACACACTGACGTTATAATACTTATTTATGGGGTGGAAACTTACAATTATTATTATATGGTAGTATATGGCTGCACATATATCTTGGTTTTTAAATTTATATACGCTTTTAATAAATCATCATAAATGTACATAATAAAATAATTTTATATAGTCTGTCCCTCTGTAATATAAATATATATGTTAAGGAGGTTCAGGTGAAAGAAACATTGACTATCAGAGAAGTATCGATATTTGTCGCGGTTGAAGAGCTGGTCTGGCCGGTCGCCGTTGTATATTTAGAAATCACTTCCCCATATATATGACCGAATACTAACGGAGCAATGCCTTCAATCATTTTTACAATCCTTGATTCACAAACTGCACAAACCTTCAATAATGGTAAACTAAAAGCACTTTTGCAATCAATATATGAATCAATCAATAAATGAAAAACCCAAAGGAAGGCGATTAGATGCATACAATGCTGTGTTTTTGTAATTAATAAAATTTGATCCTGCAAATATATATGTGTTCATGAAGAAATTCGATAATAATTGTTCTAATAAATTTATTCAGAAAAATCACCATGAACTCCATTTTATAATAAACTAAGGCAAACGATCACCTGAGGGTTTCATAAATGGTTAATTACTTTGTTGTTGTACTAAAGGAAGTGTCGTATTTATTGGGTTGCATTTTTTTTCGAAAAAATTTAATTACGCAGGTTTCCTAGGAGCAGTGGAAGAGATTGGCAGCGAATCGGTTGCAAACACTTTTATCGAGCTCCATACACAGAAAATTTTCGATACTGATATTCTAAGGTGTCGCTGCTGACGCATATTCTTAGAAGTAACGACTGTTTTTGATTTCTATAAATTTATCCATTAATTGAATATTGTTAGGTATAATCCTAGTATGGTAAAAAGATAAGTTTTAAAAGTTTTAAAAATGTATTGCAATCGGTACTTCGGAAAAACAGTTCAACAGAAACCAGTTGTCACCAAATTATCTTAATTTGCCAAGAGGCATGAAATAGCTTTTCAAAAATGTATGATTAGTTCACTTTTTCGTGCAATATCTGTGTAAATTCAACACAAAATATTCTTCTAAGAATTCAACGATTTTTTCTTTTATATTCCAACAGGTGGTCGAACTCATTTCTAATTTATATGTAGTTTGATGGTTCACTAAGAAGTTTGAAGGCGCTCTCTTCTCAAAATACTTTTATAATTTACTATATAAGTATATTAGTATGCTGATGAGAGGAATTGTGTGAAATCAATGGTAAATGAATCACAAACTGGCATACATATTATCGCAAATGTAATCGAATTCCAAAAAAAAAAAAACAACAAATTTGTGAAAAATCAAATTTATTTCCACCCGTTCGCCATAGGCATTGATTCAACTCAAGCGCTGCAATGAGTTCGCCTAATACTCGCTATTCATTGGTCCGCCTTTTTTAAAATAATCAAAACTGATGCCATGGCATTGTACACAGATGGAAGGGCGGCGTTGAGACCCGTGTAGTTTTGTACGTCTTGACTGCTTCTTTGCCTGAGGTGTGAAGGGATGGAACTATGCTTCAATCACAGTTATGAAAAATGCTCCGGAACATCGTCGAAGATTGAAAAATGATTAAGAAGATGTATTTGTTCCATTGTGAGCAAACGCGGCACCTATTTTGCGAACAGCTCTCTGTTCGGTATGCAGTTAATATGCAAGATGTACGGTCCTTCTTCGCCTTCTGTACCTACCACGTCTCATAGGCCGTGTATTTGCAATGCAATGGTGATCGCGGAATTTTCTGCACCATTGCTATGTTCGCTACCTCATCAGTCAATACACGTAATTTATTCCCAAAATAAGCACACGTTGATTGTTGCAACCTAATCTCTGTCTATTAAGAAGAAAGTACAGCGCGGGTCAACCACATCTTTTTACACACACAAAATTTAGACAAACATTAAATGCCTATCACTACACAATACATTGTTTATTAAATCTTGGTATAAAACTAATCCAGCTCAGCGCATTGATACGACCACAAAAGGCCTTACAAGTAATACAATATGTATATATTTATATATATATATAGATATATATATATTATAGTAGATTGATAGATTGTATATATATATGTACATATATAATGATAATATACTATAATTAATCATTGATGTTTAATATATTTAATCGAGATCGAAAACTTGATGTACCCACTAATAGCAAAAGGAAAAGTATAGAAAGTGGGTGTGTAAATTTGCTGGTCTCGATTATTCCTCGACTGACATTTTATATAGACGTCTTTGATAAATGATATACGGATCACATCTTTTATATAGTAGATGTCTATAAGTAGACAATTTGACGTGGGTACATTAATACGTATATAAATATACATATATATATATATGTGCACATGTCTCGTAGATAAACGAAGAGTCTACATATAGCTATGACTATATTTATTCGTCTATCTGTCTATCTTGACAGCTTATGTTTTATGGAATGACTGCGATGTGTCAGCGCTGAATAGCACAAAACAGTAAACTTTTACGATTTATATGTTGTGCGATAACCTTAAATGGCAACAGATACAGAATGTTTTACTAATAATTGCAATCATAATTTATAATAAGCTCTCCTTTAGACATTTTTTTTTTTGCTTTTTCTTGTTTTTTTGTTTTCTTTCTTCATCATTACACTCTCATATTTTTTTTTTTCTGAGCTAACTGACTGCTGGCGTTGGCATATCGATATGGTGCCAGTATGTCATACATTATAAATATTATTTACAGCTGCAAAAGTATATATGTATGTACGTACTTGTATATTATTATAAACATTACAACTTACGTGCATTTATTTTGATTTATTGTCCGAAGTCATTTTTAATATTTTTATAAATTTTAAAATGAAATTTATGACAGGTCTGACCAACTTAATGATTGACATAATGCGGGTGCATTAAAGTTAATTTATGAAAAAATAATTCATTTATTGACGAGCTCGTTGACTGGAAGAAGTTATATGCTTAAATATGAAAAGATTTGGCATAATTTCTTATTTATTGCCACTAAAAGTGGAGAGCCGTAATTCCTCTTACTAATCAACAGCCATAAGCGATTCATTCATGAGTTATTACACACAAGACTATGATTAAATACAATTTTTAGTATCGCATATAGAAGAAGAAAAACTTAACTCAGTCTTTGTTATATCGTCAAGCCAAAATGATTTTCTTACTTCATTATTATTTGCTTTATTAAAATTATATACAAAAAAACCAAATTCCTAACTAATTCCAATTTCATATCTAATTACATACGATACGACAGGTGCTCTGTTTATACCGTTTTACGGAGATGTTTCAGAAGTGAAAAGGTGAGTTTCTTGCCTGTAACAGGCAGAAATGTGACCGGGTCGAAGAAAAAGGGGGAAGAGATAAAGAGATAGGAATTGGTCATAGCCTAGTGAATGTATGACCAATCGGTGCCTTTAACGACGGAGCGCTCATTTTATCTACGACCAGGCGTGGTCAAACCACTCTGAGATTTTAACCCGACTTATGCGGCAGCCTAAATAAAAGTGAACCGCAATTCTGAAAAAGTTCAGGATATTTTGCAATAGTCCGGACATTGCCTCGTTCGTTCCCTAATGATTCAAAGTTGAGTTCAAAGAGACCTATGAAAATACTTTGAAGCAATTTTTCGCCCAACAATTCCACAAAATTTGTAGTGATGGTTTAATAAAAGCAGCAAAAGTTGATATAAATTTAATATAATAAAGTGATGATTATGTTGAAAAAAACCCTACGAACTTTTTCCTTAGCCCAGTAATCCTGCTTGGTTACTTTGTAATCTCAAATTCATTTAAGCTTCAAAAGAAAAGGTTATTCAAAAATGATCCATATACACTAAGTGAGGATATTTAAATTTTATATCTCTAGACATATATAAAAAAGAGAATCAAAGTTTCTCTAAAAACAATTATGTGAAAAACATTAGGTCACAGAATGTTACCTTGTGTTAATGCCATAAGGAAATCATTTAAATAAATTAAAAGGAAAGGGTTGAAAGCAACCTGTGCGCTGTCTGACCGTTGTCTACCCTAATCAACTCGAAAGAATCAAGGTCTATAAATGTAAGTAATGTTAAGAACATTAGCATTAACATGTGTTTAGTTGATGGTTGCATCTTTCCTTTCTTTTTGTGAACCATTTCTTGCATTCGATTATATATACCTTTATATTTTTCTTCTTCTTTTTCTTAAATTACAAAGAATTTCATGAACTGTCAAGATAACGCGTTCACTGACAGTTTAGATAGCTCGGATTATTAGTAAAGCACTGGGAGTAAACATTGATTTATAACTCATTATTTGTTTCAACTTGCCAATTACACATTTTAGCACCATTGCCCTTACCGCTACTACTACCACTACATAACCTGACATTGCTTTTTACAAAAAAACAAAAAAAAAAAAAAAAAGGAAAAAAAAAGGGGACGAAGTTATACCCCGCGGCTATAATAACTACCCGTCTATCACACGTTGCTATCGTTAAAAGGGTGTTTGATATAGCGAACGTTTGAATATCACGTCATCTCTATGGGTGGGAAAAGTGGGTTGAGTGTATTTGTTAATGCTAACAAATAATGACATGGAAATTTGCAGATTTAACAGATTTCGCAGAATTCCTGCAGAAGTTTTGCGCTCTCTTCGCCTTTCCCCTTTTGTACATGGCTGATGTCTAAATACATTTATGTACATCGCCCAACATTGCGCTAAGACCATGACTGCGAGCTGCCAAAAAAGGTTTCATGTCATGTCAGCAATATGTGTTTTTTCCTCTTTTAGCTACGCTTTCAAACATAAATTCTTATACACTCTACGCAAATATTTAATTTCGTAAAGTCTGCTGTGCCTGTTGACTGTTTGAGAGAAAAGAGAAACAAATCCTATCATTGTCAAAGTGATGCTGGTGCTGTTGTCGCCCCGCTGTTACTTATGTCAGTTAAATCAAACAGCACAACGCCAGTACTTTACAAAAGAGGTTCAACAAAGCGGCCTGGTTGTTAGTTTTGTCCCTCCTGCTGTCCCAAATCACATTTCATTTCTGAGTTTTTTTTTTTTGGTGGTTTTTTTTTTGCTACGCTATTATAAGAATGAGTTCTCACTTAAGTTTTTGAAATATAATTGCTATTGCTGTTGCTGCTGCTGTTGCTGTTGTTGCACTCATCATCATATAATGAAGTGTATTCACTTTATCGTTTTATTTGCCTTATAACTCAGGCGTAAGTTGCAGAGAAAGCTACAGCGTCTGCCAGGATCTCATTTTTGAACTGTTCACATAAGGCTGGCATTTGGGAAGTAAAAGCTGGTAGTTTGTCAGGTGCATACGCTGTACAAGTGCGGATAGTGTGCTGGAAATGCATTAATGAGATGAAGCTATGAGTATCGCCTTATATGAGAGGCAAAATTGCCGCACATCTAGCAGCAGAAACCAATGGAAATATTCGTTCAACCTCTACCAACACAAGGAATAACCAGCTAATGTGGTTTGGGCCATACTTACACACTCACTTCCTCGACGTGCACGATCACCTTAAGATAATAATGTTCATAATAGGTGGAGGCTTTGATCCATCAAAAGTTGTTAGATAAATCTCTCGCTCTATACTAAAAATTCTAATGTCGATCCATCAAACGTAAAGGTATGTATGATTCGGCTTGAGAGTACCAAAACTCTCTTTCTTTTTGTAATGTGAGCTCGTGTTGAGAAACATATAATTTATCATATTAACCTATTCTTTTTTTGTTTTTAATAAATACGTAGGTAATAATCAACTCATTGGTATCTACTTAAATTCATATATTTTAACTCACTGGAGGTGGGTTCTTGCGTAGAACAAATGGCATTTATCTATGTTACACGCTGCGATTTTAACAGGATTGTAAAACACCCGCTGAATGAATTCATTTTTTTTGTTTTTGTATAATTTAGCATTAATTATAATAACGCTGCTTGCAGAGTCGCTCAGGCGTGCATTACGAATATAACAAATGCTCAAAAGTGTTATTCGTATCAACGGTGGTGAATGTTCCGAATAAGGAGTCAATTCATTTCTGCTCGGGTATATGACTCTAATAATATTAACGATATGATAATAATACCTTGACAGATGGCAATAGTAATGAGGTTTGATAGGTAAGTTGTTTTGATTGAATCCCATTAGCAGCCAGAATTCTATGTATGAAATCTTTGGGGCGCCTTAACCAATGTTTTTATGCTCAAAAATCTTCAAACTTCTACTGGAATAGGATTAAATCATTTTTTCAAGCCGCTGATAATCTGAGTTTAGGAATTCGACAAAGGGTTTCTAAAATTGACGTGAACTGTTAATTTTAACCATAAAGTATACGAATCTGAAGACATATCAAAGGTGTTTCCTTTAAGTATACGAAATTTAGAAATATAGCATAAATGAATGAAAACTTCTTGGGAGTAAAAAATTCTCTATTTTTATACCCTTACCCACTTGTGGTATTGGGGTACATGAAACTTGTGCGAATGTATGCAGCACGCAGAAGACTTGCAGATTGGCCCACCTTTCCTTAAAGGAATTGCTTTTTGAATAGGTCTAAGCTTGTCTGTCCGTCTGTCCTTCCTTGTGTTCACTGTACATACCGTCATTTTTGAATTATTTCGATAAACTTTGCTACACTGCCTCAAGGACAGATGCTGTTGAAAATGTTTCGGATGGATCCACCACTTCCCGTATAAAGCCTTATTTTGAAAATTCGTTGTACGATTGACTGCAGAATGGTGTAGGGTATTTAATGATGAGTCGTGGCTTACTACAATCTTTTTTCTTGTCTTCGTTAAACGAACATAAATTTTATTGGTTTCATTGTCAATAACTGCTCTGCGGTCTTTCGCAATTTGTAAACACTACTTCTTCATTAACCTTAAAGGCACGAATGAAAAAAAGTGATAGTTATTTCTGCCTTTGGCAAATAAATCACACACGCTTCGAATAAAATATTCGATCTGAAGGATTTCATATATATTTAACCATATTATGTTTGGTTAGGCAACATCAAAGCATTCACAATTTTTAGTATGAAGTATTTACCGAAAAATTGGAAAGAAAGCGAAAAAGGTTAAAAGACAAGCGGCTGCACTACAGACATTAAGTATGCAAATCAACAGACATTAATGCATACATTTGATTTCACCCGGTTTTCGATTTACATCGCTGTGGTCCTAAGTATACAAAAATACCGTGGCAACCTAAATTGAAAAAGACAGTCGACAATCGGAACATACGCATAAACGGTGATGTAGCCATATGTACTTCTTTATGCAGAAAGAGTAGAAAATACCATGCAACATAGGATAGAAAGTCTACCCATACACACACACACACACACACACACACACACAAAGACATGGTGAATAAAAACAGATGTGATTTAAAAACACTGACGAGAGACAAAATGTAAATTTTCAAAAATTTATTTTACATTTGGGACACAAAACTGACGAATACTTATGCAAGAGATAGATGCGCGTGTAGGGAAACGGGGAGCAAGAAGGAATACATTAATAACAAATGACAAGTGAATAATTGTGAAAATTGCGTATGTCATATTTCAAGCGTTAAATATCAACAATCAACAAATTTTTAATGACACGCACGACATAAAAGGGATTGCTGTGATTTCGTACATTATGACGATATGAATACATTAACAAATAATGACTTGAAGCAAAAACAATCTCACATACATATGATGACGAGCAGTTGGGGTATTGGATGGTCAAAGGCAACAGTTGAAAGGGAGAAACTTTTTTGTACAAAAAGTAAAAAATGACAAAAAAGTGGGAAGTAAAGAAGAGTGAAAGTAAGTAGACAAAATGTATTCTTTCGAGAACAAGTCCGGGAAAAAGTTGTATGGGATAAGTAAGGTTTCGTTCGAAGATTCCTCAGTAGTATTTCGTACTGCTATCACATTTCAAATGTGACTTATTTTCTTAACGGAGTGTGATATGCCAATCTTACCGTAGAAGTTGTAATAGGTTCGGTAACATATTGAAATTCATGCCGCGAATCCTTTAAACTTGTATATGTTAGTAACGTATAATCATAGCATTTCTGAAATAAAATTTCTTCTTAAGAAAATGTCCGCGTTGAGTTTGAAAATTAATGGAGTTGGACCACGGGCGTGCCCACAATTTCCAAAAGAATACTTACAAAAATTGAACGGAGCATCTACATATAGCGACCTACTAGTAGGTAAAAAATGCCGCTATGAAATCAACATAGTCGTGTTCACTACCGAATGCGGTGATCATGCCTCTTTAGCGATATACTCGTATATTTGTGAAACATGAAAGCATGCGTAATATGAAATTAGTTTGTAATGAAATGACTTGACAAAATGACAGTAATGTTTTCTAAGGTACATTATTACTGTAAATACATATTCACAATGATAAAATTTTGTGAGGAAATCCGATAAGAACTGATGGACGGATCTATGATGACCTATCTACCCGTCATACACAGTAAACGGGTTATTGACGATTGGTGTCTGATAACAGCTACGATGAATGCCCGATCGATTAAGGCATAACAATAGTTTTCGCGTAAACCACCTCGACTCCAATCAAAGCCTATTTATCTCTCCCTACTACTTTTGTACCATGTACCTGTTTATACACGAGTATGCTTCTTGAGTGACGTGATAGAATCTGTACAAAGTAAAATATGATTATTCCTAAAGTCATCTGAATCGAATACAAGTGATATATATGATGTGAGATAAAATGTAAATTGTGTTCTGCTGCATAAAAATTAGCGATGGGTCTCAAAAAACTCAGCGCAGCGAAATATAGTATTTTCCATCATTTAACAGACTTGTGGTCGAGAAAGTATTTATAAAAATTAACCAGAAAAATTCTCGTGTAAAAAACTTAAAGTACATATACATACATATATATATATATATATTTATGCGTGTATACATATGTATATATATAATTATAAGCATAATACCCTTTTTACAAGAATTTTTTTTACACGAAATTTGATTTAATACGGGTTACAAAGAAAAAAATTCTCTTTTTACGCGAATCGTTTGGTTTAAAAAGATTTTCTATGTCCTGTGAATGTGTTTAATGAATTTTTCCGATCAACTTTTTTTAGTGTTTCCAGGATTTTTTCATTCTCAGTCCTCGCAAATATGCATCGTAACCTTGCGTCGTATTTTTCATAACTCAGTTATATTATGGCGATTGTGAGGCGTACATGAGGGGGATTTCCCGAACTATCCGTAGACTAGAAGCATAATGAATTTTTTACGTTTTATTTAGTTTACTTTTTCAAAGCATAATTTATTTTTTTTAATATATTTAGTGAACTAAAATGTGTAAGCACGAAATACACTCTTGGATGAACTCTAACAAGAATTTTTTAATATTTTTTATTGGACTTTTTAGTTGCGTTTTTAGGTCTGAAAACAAACTACTATTTGTCCGCTAAGCCAATATCTTTTTTTACACGAACTTTTGGGAACGTTTCTATCGTGTAAAAAGAGAATTAGGTGTATCAATATCTTTACGAAAATATTTTCTTCGAAATAATGCAAAACAGAAATTAGTTTTATTTAGCATACAAACGGAGTGTTCGATTCTGCCATTAGTTGAATGCGATTGCAAACCCTGCTGTGTTATAACACAGATAAAGAAAGACTTTATTCTACCCCTGCTTTATTCTTGCTTTGCAGTTTCAGAAACGTACATTGCCTTAAATTAGCATCAATTAAAAACTAATGCATTCTGACATTTTTCCAAATGTTATTTTAACAATTTTTACATATTTCATTTGTTGCATTTTTTACATGACGACACACACGAAGCGTTTCATCATAAATCTTGTGACAATCAACGCCGCCCTCTGTTCAACGTTCATGACATTTTGCGTTCGTTTTTCATGTCATATCACAAAAGCATACAGAATTAAGAATAAAAGGTTGACAGTTGTCACAGTTGCTTGTTCCTCTTTATGTTTCATATGAAAAATGAATTATGATTTTCATTTTATACATTTATGAAATTTATCATCATTTAATTTTTGTATAAAGATCCGCACATGAAAGTTGAACTTTTTCTGTCTCTCTTTTATTAATTCAATTTGCGCACGCATGGGGAAAGAGCCAAGAGTTATATTTGAGTAGATATACGAAAAGTGGATTATGTAATTGCTAAGACGATAAGGGTAGTGAAAGGGAGGATTCTTATTCCAGAGCACCAGAGCTAACCAAGATGAGAACGGGGGTCGAGAATCTGCTGAGTTAACGCAGGTAACGCTGTTACATTAGGAACCATTTGATTGATTGGTCCTCCATTTTCTGTATTTGTATGGCCAAGAAGTGAAATTCGTCAAGTTCTAGCTGTAGCCGGGTTATTTTTTTTGTAGAATGCACGTGGTAATCCCTTTAATACAAGAACGTGAATAGCTTCTACAAAGGGAGTTCATAGCAAAAGTCATCTTTGGTTGGTACTCGTCCCAAAGAGCACGTGCCTTCTGGCACAATGACAATATGCATCTTCTTTTTTATTTTCTGTGGCCTCTCGCATTATGGCAAACCGACCGATGAACACCCTATTTCGAAACTAGTGGCACAAGTAAAAGTACTGTTAATTGTCAGTACGGATGTCGTTCGTCCTTTAATCTTTGAAGACTTCTTGGAAGCGTTGCGTGCGTTTGAAAGCGAGCAACATCTGAGAGAATCGTGTTTAAAAATATCCCATGTACTGCAGCAACGATTAGCATTGTGAAACCTTATAAGGGTCGATCGCGGATCCTTTCGTCCATGATTTCTGGCAAATATTTGTTATCTATGTTGTAAGCTTCTAAAAGCTCACCTACGCACTGCGCAAACACCAACGAGTTTTGAATTCCTTTAAATTTGAGATCCCCTTCCGGACCACGTACATGATTGGCCTTCTGTCGACTGAAGATGTTGACAAGGCTAATTGTGTTTGCATCTTGAACTCTGTGCTGAGCTTTGGCTGCGACACTGTTAGCGCCTTGACACTTTCTCAATTGAGCCTAGCGATGGTGCAATTTCTCCAACGGCGCTTTTTCTGCCTTCCACAACTTTAATCTTACTTTTGTTTCACTGTCAAAATCTTAAGATCTATGCCTGGTTTAATTGCACACTACTTTTTTTAATTTAAGTGAACAGTGTGTGGAATCTTTTCTTTTCTTTAATTTCTCGAATTTAGTCCGCACACCAGAACTTAACTACTATCGTCTGGTTTTTGTCAACATTTTATATCGAATGGAGTCCCAAAAAAGAAAAAAAAGAAGAAATATCAAAACAAACATCAAACAAGTCATACCACAAACATTGCCGCACGCACACACAAATACTAATGCAACGCATTTCCTAACCTTTGTTTAAATGGGACGCAGAAAAACAAGGCCATACAAACGATGCTATTGGAATGCATTCAAATTCAAGTTTCGCTAATCGCTGTACGATTTGTTGGCATACTTTGAAGAAACACTTGTCTGACGGCATCATTAATGATTAGAAAAATTTGGCTTTCGGTTGTTCGTTGTGCTATGCTATGAAAAATGTTTTGGAAGTTAACTTCCTTTTTGGTCTTCATTCTTGAATGTTTGGTTTTCCTCTTCGCTTGTTGGTCTTACACCACCTTTGGTATATTTCGAACTTATTACTGTATTTGAAATTGTCTTCTGCGTAAGATTTACTTTTGCTCTTGAGTTTCTGTGATGTGGTTCTTTATATGCGTACAAGATAAACTGGGAAAGTGAACTTTCTTCGTATTTGATATGGAACAGTTGACGAATTCGGGCGAGCAGAGCGTTCAGCAAAATCGTTGCTTGCAAGGTCGAGCTAAAACTCGGCAAACCACTTGTCTCGATGGAGCAGAGTCCAGATAACATTTGTCAAGCCATTGCTTTGCATGAACGTTGTTTTCCCCTTACAAAACAACGCTTTATCACCAAATGAAGCCCAAATTTTTCAAAATTACGAAAGTCCCGTGACCACAACAACTGTGACTTGTGACTAATGATTGGAATTCCACGAAATTTTCACAAATTTCTTTTGAAAACTGTCACTGTATTCTAAATATATGTCTTCGTTAATTGTGGCGACGTCTATATGCCATCCTTTCGAACGTAATGAGTGCTATGTTACGCATACATATGCGTAGATACCAAGACCATTCATTAATTTTCCTTGCAGATGGTGTTGAAAGTTACACTTAACTGGCGTTATCAAGAATAATTAGGCCTCGTTTAAATGTTCGCCTAATCTAAAGATCGTATGGGCTTGTTAATATTGGCGTCATCTGCGTGTCGTCCTACGTACTTATTGAGTGATGTGTTATAATAAAATTATCAATACTTACTGAAAGCTTTGCTTTTTTCGAAATGCTTGGTATAAAAGTGCCGTCTCTTGTTACATTTGGCGTATTATTATTCATGCCTTTTCTAAAAGGATTGATTTTGGTGTTGTATTATAATTTCAACATATTTGCATTGTACGATAGTTTCACACACACACACACACACACGCACACGCACAAACATTATGCTTTCATTGTAAATACGTAAGAGAATATGTAATACAATCAGTTATACTTAATCTTAAAGATAATTCGCATTGAATCACTGCATTAAGAGTTAAATCTTTTAAAAGACATATTTCAGGTAATTAACAAAGTCGAGACTTCGGGCTATTTATATTATTTTATCACCTGCGCCATTCTCTTACTTTTAGCCATCTTTCTACCTTTTACACAACAGCATGACAAATTATCACTTAATTATAATCCCAGGGGCCTTACAATAAATTTCGAATAAAATGAAAAATTACAATCATTAATTTTACATAAAAACACACACATCACCAGATGGGGAACAGAGAGAGAGAGAGAGGGAGAGAGAGAGAGAGGAATTCTTTTTTAAAAAAATGTCTTCATAGATATACAAAGAATATAAAAAATGATATTCATTAATATGAAGCTTCCTTAAAATCGTATAATTTATAGATATATAGCTGCAGTTTATTCTCTACGACTTTTCGTTCTTTGTAGTTACTAGTCAGATGGTAATTAAATCTCGTAAACAAACAGGTCTTCAGATATATAAAAACGCATAATTTGAATGTCTGTCTACAGTCCGGCAATTAAAAACATGTCGATTAAGCATCGATTTACACTGAAGTAGAAAGGCTCGTAAACTAAAGAAGAAGAAGCAGTTGCCGATAAGGTGCGTTAAGAACAGCAATGACATCCAGCATTTAAACCATTTACACTATAATATACTATATAATATGTAAAGGAAAAAATAAGAAGGGAGAGCGAGAGAGAGAGAGAGAGCGAGAGAAGATTATGCAGAGCTTATTCAAAACATGAGCGCTTCCAACACTTTCCGCAGACGATGTGAGGCGAGGAGGATCTAAATAGTTAAATACTCAACGTAACATTTTCAAATGAAACACATATCTGTTGTCAATGCAAGACAAACAGAAAATAAATTCTGCAGTGAAGATATATACATATATATACATATAAATACATATATATATATATATATATATATATATATAGTGCTCTCAGGCGGACTTAATAAATAGAAGCACAGACTGAAAGGTAGACGTCCTGCTGTTGTTAAGGCTGATATTGCTGGTATTGAATATCTGCAAACACATAGATATACGTTCTCGTATGCTCTGCAGTCGTTCTTATTGTTGATTTTAGCTAAGCCACCGAGAATGCATGTATCTAATTTATGACTTAATTATCAGGCCATATTTAATGCGCCAAATAAACTAGTGTACAAAAGTATACAAACACATCGTGTATCTCTCTCACTTTAAACCACAAAGTATTTTGTTTCGTCCGTCAGTCGTTTAGTTTTCAGTATCTTACTAAGATTTTATGTAACATTATGTCGCCTTGGTCTCGGTTATATTATCGTGTTGTATTAAGCATTGGTTTTATTGCTTATAGTGGTGTTGAGACAACTTAGAATTGTCTGTTTGCTCGTGCCTTCGTCTACCTACCTACTGCATAAGTTTGTTTTCCTTTTTTTTTCTTGTTTTTGACATTCGGACATTTTTTGCCTCTCCGACCCGCCGTCAGTTACTGAATGCCAGTTTTTAATACTTCTTTTAAAAAAGAAGTGTCCTTTAAGTAGAGGGAAACTTGTGTTGATGGTGTTGGTGATTCACCTTTGGTATTAACACGATAAGCCATCGCTGACTGTAGGCCTCTCAAGTTTCTGAAGTAAATGTCTGTCAGCTTGGCTGGCTTAATATACGTGTCGCTGTCTCCATGTAAATGTGCGGTTGTGTGTGCATTGTTGCAATAAAAATCCATTTAAAGTGGCAGCGATTATATCTCAACAGACCATTAAAGTCACTCAAATGACAACTACTATTCTACCCACCACCATCATCACCAACATCTTCAGTAACATCATCGTCATCATCACGACCATTATTATTAGCGCGATCATCAGGTCGCTTTACATGAAGATAATGAAGATCAGCATGCTTAAGCAGTCACGATTTCGAGGAATTTGTGAAAAACAAAATTTTGAAAAATTAATACCCGTTTTCGGATCCAAAAATGCCCCAAGAACGAAAAAGAAAAGTATAAGAAAATGACAAATTTTGTCAAAGTATATGTTAAGTACCAACGTTCATTATAACTCTTTTTCGAATCATATACGTAGTAGCAAGCGATCAGAACTTTTTTCGCAACACATCGTAGGATTGTCCCTTTACTAACACGAAAAAAACACTTACGTTTGTTGACGATTTACGACATTTTTAAAATGTTTTTTCATGATCGTCATTAAAAAACTTGTAAGAAGAACCTACAAGCGGATATGATGAAATTTATTCAAATTCTCCGGTCTCTTACAATATATAGATCTTATGGGTACGTAATGCTTTCGGAGTTTCTGGGAGCAGAATATTAACACGATTCCTAATTTGGATCATTCAAAACAAGTAACAACACTATAAATACCCTACACCAATTTGTACATATAACGACTGTTCAAAATAAGTTTTTATTTGGAAATCGGTCCGAAAAGTTCTCCTATCCGAGCCATTTTCAATAACGTCCGGCCTTGAATCAAATCATGTCAGTGTGCCTGTAGGTTCAACACAAAAAATAAGACACCCAGACGGGACGGACAATTTGAAATCGCTTTAAAAAGCGATTTTGAACCAATTGAAGGTGGGTCGACTTCAAGTCCTTCTGGGCATTGCATACATCCTTGCAAACTTTGCATCCCCTTGTACCGTGGTACAGGGTATAAAGTTAACTACTTGCAGTGAAGAAGTTATTGTACACATAAAAGCCAACGTAATCTAAATGTTCAAAACGGGCGTTTTTGTCGCGCCCTATATAGAATTCGAAGAAATACGACCGTAATTCTAGGCCGAAATGAAATAACTCTATACCCTTAGCTGTGTAAACGATGCCAAGTCTTTGCGTTACGGCTAAGAGCAATAGTGCCAATCGTAAACCAACTCTCTGTGCTTGTTTATATGTTTTACAAGAGTGAAGCCATTTTCCTTATGGTAATTATGCATGAATTCTACATCTATAAATGCGTTAGAATAAATTGGAAATTAATTGGGAATCGAATTTTTTCGTTAATTGTGAGCATGTTATTCAACCGATGCGGACCATTTTTGGGTCGAATAGGCAGCTCGTAATGATGAACATTAGAAACATAGCAGGTTTTCCGAAAGCTGTACACGAAGATATGGAAAAAGTCTTCGAGTCTCAGCTTCTAATATATTGTGAGCGAGTGTTCGGGCAGATCATAATAATTTTTCAACCTTGGATTCTTAATGGTTCAAGGAATGTTTCTGCTAACTTCCAACAATCTGCCGTCAGTTTTGCGACTAAACCTTTCTTGTAGAAATAAGTATACGTCATCGGCATCTCGAAAATTAGACCAGAAATAAAGACATCAGATGTTCAGAATTCTCTTCACACAAATCATCAAATTATAAGCTTTTTTTGAAGGTTGACTGTTAAGGAGAATCGAGATTACGTACTCCTTAGTTCTCGTGTTAACGCTGCATTAGCGTAATAAGTTTGCAACGTTTTTATTTGCAACTTATGTAGGTTTTTTAATGAAAAACAGCAACGCAGTAAATGCAATTACACTAAATAAACTTTAGTTAACCTTAAGTTAACTTTAATTAATTATAATCCAATAAAAGTTTTCAGCCCTAAAACGATTTAAAGAGAAATGATTCTTCTGCTCGTTGTCACAACTTGACACTGCCATTTCTCTCACATTATATACATCTTTCTTAGTAGCAGCTACGCGGCAGATCATGATCGTAATTTTATGATTTTAATTGCTTAACGTGTCAAGTCAATTTTAAACACTTCAGCAACTTTTCGAAGCTTTTGTGAGCAAAGATAAGCACAAACGTATACATTGTACGAACGCATGCAATAGTTGTGTAAAACTAAACATAATCTACTTTTCAAATGATTTTATCATCTTCATAAAATGACAAGAAAATTAATTTAGTTGAATAAGAAGACGTTATGTATAAAGATGTTATTTATATATATGTGTATATATATATATGCGTGCAGTAAATAATTGGAATGACGCAAAGGCATACAACCCAAGTCAATTGCAATAGTGAACATTAACACGCAGTTGAGAATACATAAACTTTTTAACTTAAAATCAATTAAAAATTTATAGAAGATGCTATCTTAGATGATAATGTCTGCGATGATGACTATTAAATTTCTACAAGTCTTACTTTGTGAAAAGAAGTTGATTCTATTAAAGGCATGACTATAAGAAATGGCTTAACGTGTAAAGTATTATCTCCATCTACGGAAGGCATTTGAAATTCTCTTTTCATTTGATTCCGATTCGATTTAACCGTCTGCACCAGCTTGTCCATTCGCTTATGTATCACTCACGCAAAGCCTGGAATTAAAATTTTCGCTATGTTCTCATTATCCAAATATTAAAGTGAGCCCAATCCGTCGTCGTACATGTTCACTGCCGATATATATAGTAATTACTGCGGTATCCGGTTCTCGATATCGGGTAAGTTTGGTCGTATTTTGAATAAATTACGGGATAGTAGTTTTACGAGCGAAAGATTCTTTCTTCGATTATAAGAATAATGCATATTTCGTTCCATTTCAGCTGTGCACGTTCCATTTGTTACAGCGGGTGCATAATCCACAAGTTATCGAGCATCATAAGACGGCCGCTGCTTTTTCAATACAAATATTTCTCAAGGCCCATGTAAAAACACGGGCTTATAATGACTTGAGGACTCAACTCTCAAGCTCTCCTAGAAGCAAATATTTTATAAGATTTTCATATAGGGTTGAGGTAGATGATGGGTACCACATATTCGTCCCAACGTCTTTATATTTTATTTTTATATGTAATAAGTTAATGCCTTCTGTTACTGGATGACAAGCACAAAATATTATGTTCTAACCAAAACATCATCTCACAGAGTGACAGCTTGTAACACTTAATATTTCTCACATCTATCAGCTCTATTGACAGTCTCAAGAATCAATTCATTCACAAGTCAACAAAACAAAAAAAGAGAATATCTGCGAACTGCAACAACAGTAGCAACAATCAGAGAAAATCATCTTAAAATGATGAATTGTCAGCTAGATACGCTCGGCAACATCAGAATTATCATCATCTCTGTCATTCAATCTCTGCATAAATTTCTATAGTGTTTATTCATCATGAACATGACAAAACTTGTTAATGAGCATCTTCTCACAGCCACCTATCAAGTGAAGGGTACAACGTACACATTATCTCTGATGCTATTATGCTCAGATGTGATTTGACAGCATCAGCAGCTGCTTCTGTCCATTTTTGTTATTGTCACTTAATGCCGCCACATCGCCTCATAACACGCACAACAAAACACAAAAAAAAAAAAAAAACAAATCAAAAGAAAAGATTCAAACCAACCGCGTCATCGTCGTATTCATCAACATCATCATGATCATCGTCATCATCATCATCATCGTCATCGTCATCGTCATCAGGTTTCAGTCTTGTCATTCATATTTTCTTTTCTTTTTTTGTTTTATTGTTTTATGTTTATTTGTCTGTTTCGGTTTTATTCTATAATATAGTTTTTGTTGTTATTTGTCATATATATTCATGCAGTTGACAACTATTTTATTATGTACGTTCCCGCAAAACGCTAGTTTCGCTGACGTTTTCATTATTATCCTTTATGCCGCGAGTAGTTTAGATATTACTTTGGAATTTGGAGAATAGCAAACAATGTAAAGCAAGACACACTCATCTAAGATTGTGTTTTTTCTCTTTTTCTTTTTTTTCTGTGTCTTCAAATATTAGCTCTGACTTCGTCATAGGATTGACGTGAACCCAAATTGCTTCAAACAAAAAGGCTTACTGACAGTTTTAAAATGAATAAACGCGAGAACAACTACCCACACACTTCTCAATCACGACAGCCACAAAGTTTATTTCCATCGGATTTACACTCTACTGTTTTCGGTGCAATTTCATATTCTTTTGGGAAATTGATAGTTGTTGATGGCTCATCTCACACCAGCGAGTATATTTTTTTGAACGTTTGAACCAACACTACACTAGCTTGTGTGTATTACGGCAGCAGAGTCCATCTAGATGGATGCTTGTTTCAGAAAAGAAGGCTATGCTACACGATTGATATAAAATTTTCGTAAAGAGTGTTAACGTTATTGTTATCAATGGGTATTGACCAGTCGAGCTCGGCAGGAGGAAAACTGGGTCCATAATAGGCGGTAAACGAAATTATCAACATTTTAAGGTGTGAGTTCTTCTATATATTCGGTCGTACTTCTAATATATTCGGTCTTGTTAATTTCTCTTCATTATTATGTATACTTAGTACCTATATAAGGTTTAGCATTTAATGTAAGGACCAATATGGAAAATGGAAGGATGAAGCGATTGGCAGCGCCGTACGATTAACATCGGGTATCAGTAAAAGCAGGTCCGCTGGAATCCGGACAGGGATCGTGTTAAAGCAGCTCTGACATTTAGTAGTCCGATAGGAAAGAGTTGTACTACGACAGAGACGTTCGGCTATTTGATCCAAAAGGTATCTCGATATTAATTACTAGCAAACCGAAATGCGATAGATTGTAAGGAAAAAGATACTCTATTTACCATAATCACAATTGTACTATAGCCTTCCACAACTTTACCGTAGCTTCGGTGGGTATGTAGTGCTTTTAAGAAACTACTTACATAGTAGATGTAATATTAATGAAACCAGGAGAGTTTATCATCATAATGAAGTTGGAGAAGAGCGTTGGAGAGTATAACATTTGGGATATGATAATGACTTTAAAGGAAGCTTAGAACAACTTTCTAATATAAGATCAAGATGGTTGAACAAACCGCCGAGGCCTACGTAAGACGGAGTTATATAAAACTCTCTCCGTTAGGAAGAAAATTCAAGTCATTAGAAAGATCTCCAAGAGATGTGCTCTACGCTGAACGAGAAGGGAAAGCCCTATCCATTTTCTGTATTCATGCTTTGCTTGGCAGTACAGGATGGGTTTATTCTATGTATTTCAAGGCCCTTCTTTCTTTTAAGCTACATATATAAGGAAAGTAAGTAAACAAATCTACAAACTTACTTGAATTGAGTTGAATTCCAGATTGTAAATATATTTTAATTTAACCGATTTAATCATAAAAAAAGGTCATTGGCTACGGTCGGTGTTTATAACAAACCATCCACTTAAATTTCCTCCTATTGATGACAGAATCGCTGGTTTTTTAAGACTCACTGCAGTTATTGTGAACCATTCATGCCTACATTTGCGCTGAAAATCAGCTTTTTGATGTTCTCTCCAAGTATTCATATAATGTATAGCAGAAAGTAAAATATGAAATCATATCCGCGCTTCAAATTCTTGTGTTTAACAAATTGAGTTTTTCCTGCATGTTCTCGCTTTTTATTATAATAAGTCAAAAGTAATTTGTTAACCACCACCAACTGTCACCGCAGTATCCAAAAAAAAGCCCGGTTATAATTTTGTGCCACGTCAGCTAAAAATCTATTAAAGAAATTTTTTTTTTTTTTTCATTTTTTTGTCTATTCAACGGTTTTGGGACGATGAAGGTGGCAAGGACTTGATTTACCCACAAAAGACTCATGCACGCATCAAATATTTTAATCTAAACTGCGAAATTCACGTAATATCCGACAACAACACCACCAACAACAACAACAACAACACATCAACGAAAGAACGCACACAATTAAATTCACGCGAAATATATTTCCTTACGTCATTTACATCCTGCACGGAATGAATGATGGAGTGATGGAGAATATTTAAATAAGTGTCCGTCTGCACATGCACAAGCGTGTGTACATTTGTATATGTACTTAACGTTGTTGTTCATTTGATAATGTAGATTTTGTGCGAAAATATTGTTGTTGTTGTTGACGTAACGTGATGCCTAGCGGCTGTTATTTCTTTTCAACTGCTATTTTTTTTTCTTCTCTCTCTTTCTCTCTCTCTCGCTCTCTCTCTCCATACAGCGTCTGTTTGTTATTATATGTAAATACATACATTTATATGAAGATATATAGATGTGTGTATATTTTTTATGTACAAGTAAACATGCATTCATATGGAGATTCGCATACGACGGTGCTAAACAATTCCCATCAAGCAACTTCACTGTCACTTGTCACATCTCACATGTCAACATGTTGGCATTGAGGTGACAGACAGGAACAGAACAACACAACCAAACTTGTGAGTTGAACTAAGCCGAGCTGAGTTGCGATAAACGCGAAAATAACAGTAAGTGCATGTTTCGTATGTGTCAGTGTATGCCTTAGTAAGTGATAAAGTATGTGTACATGTATATGGAAAAGTTACACATATACACTGCCTGCCAGATCCTGCTGCATGCTTGTATATATTATGTACGGTGGAGTTGATGTTGATGATGCCGTTTCTTTGCTGTTGTTGTTGCTGTTGTTGTTGTTGTTGTTGTTGTGCCTCACATGACACAAAATGAATTACTCGCGTGAACAACAAAACTGTCAGGGCGCTGTCAGTTGAAGAGGCGTGTTGCATTCATGTTGCGTGCTTATGTTAAGGTGTCAGCTAGAGCTGTTTGAATTTTCACAATAACAAGAACATTATATTTATATATATATGTATTATATATATATATATATATATATATATATGTAAATAGATGACAAGACAGCAACGCCGCGATACATACCGTGCTACTGCTACTAGCCATATCTATGCTCGCGTACACATAAATATGTTCTTTTAGGCATACTTGCACGTCATACACACAAACACGCGTACGCATATACAAGCAGTCGCACACATACACACTCGTTGATGTACTATTCATTCATTCATTCATACTATCAGAAATTAATGCACTGACAGTAGCTGTTATTGTTATTGTTGTTGTTGACGCTGACTGTTATTCTTTTAACATTAAAATATACTTCTGACAAAACAAAATATGAGATAAATTATTTTAATTTTTCTCTCATATCTGCATTTGCTTGCATGTGCAGCTCTCTTCCTTTTTTACACTTTTTTCTCCTTCTTGCGCTTTCGGTCCCGCTTTTGTCAGTGTGTATGCTATTGCGTTCCTTGTTCGAGGAAATTCGTACGTTTGTTGTGACAAATGTGTTTTTACGTAAAGAAAAAACTTTCGGTAGGCAACGCCTCAGGTATTTTGTTAAATTGCTGGAAATTCTTACGCGGCGGAACAAAAACAAAGCCACAGAAAAATGCTTTTGGCAACTCGTCTGACTCAGTATATAAGCATGTGTTTGTGTTTGTGTTTGTGTATGTATACGTGTGTGAGTTTCCATATCGCTATATATGCGCTGGTTTGAATAGTAAAATTATTTTTCCACACGTGTTGAGTTATATGCCACGGTTCCTTGCCACATATCCTCTTTACTCTTCTTCTTTTAAAATGTTTATGTTGATGGATTTCAAGTTGTTTTTAAGTGAATCGTTTCATTTTATTCCTTAAATGTCTTTTTTCTCTTGTTAGTAAGAACACATACATACATAAGTACTTCACGTACTTTTCAGGTAAGTGAATTTAAGCAGAATTTTATTGTTTCTGCCTTCCATGAATAGATTGCGCGCCTAGAAAAATGATTGACGTGTGACAGTTATGCAATTGAAGAGGCTTTATGAGCATAAGAACATTTTTAGAGACGTTTCCATGCGGAAGAGAAGACAGAGTCAGACGAAGCAAAAAATGTAGATAAATATATTCCATATGTATATATAAAAGAATTAAATAAAACACTTCCAGGAAATTTTATTTTACTATATATTAAGTCAGAAGTAGAGAGAATTCCGCGCTGACAGAACAACAAATTCAAGACGAGTAGATATGGAGCGCGGCCTCCAAGTCAGTGTTCGCCGGCTTAAATCTCAGTGTGCTAGGGTTTGCTTTGGTCGTAGCCATAGTAGGTGCTCAGTTGCTAAGCAAAGACCTATCAGTTGGCCACACGTCCACGAGATTATGGCCGCTCCTTATCTCTTTCGCATTCTTCTGTTACTTTCTGATCGTCAGCGTGGCACACATCCTCTGAGTATTTGGTCATATTAAAAAAAAGCAGACCTATCTACAGGAAGACACACTTTCAGTCAAGGACGAAAAAAAATGACATTACATCAATGACTGTAACCAATACCAATCAGATGGATAACAGGACGAAGTGTGGCACATTTCAAGTTAGTGCCATTAAGGTGTCTTAAGCGAGCTTTGAAGATATTATGCTTTTTAGTTTCGGTTTTGAACTGAATTTTTCAATTTCAGTTTTTAGAATTAGTTGTTGTTGGCCGCGTTCCCTAATGATGGTTGAAATTGGTTGCAAAAAAACATAACATACCGTGCCCAGCTAACTCCTCCTAGGTGGCGTCATCATGGACATTCAGTCGGTGTTAATGGTTCCTCTAGGCAGAATTATGGTTACTTTCACATTGAATGTCGTAAGGCACCGCAGTCACAATTCAGCAAATTCGAAATAAGCAGACAAGGTCGGGATTCCCGAAAATAACGTTCTCTTGGCGTAGAATTTGTCTTATTCAAATGCCTAAGATCCTAAGCGAGCATAAGCTGTTGCAACGATTTGGATCGCTCCACAAAAACCTATCAATCAATTTTGGGTAAAAAATGGATGATCTTCCATTTGACAAGCTTGTGATACATTTTTGCCGTACTTCAGCCCTACCTGTTTTATATTGAAATTAGAAATCCCAGTGGTCCTGCGAAAACTCTTTTTTACGAAACTCTCGACAGCTCGCTAGTTTATGTAAAATGCTTGCTACCTCTAGCGAGTGCAATAACTTATACCTGTGCGTAAAGTTCAAGTAGCTCCATGTCTGAAAGAACACCCAACCGATCCAATAAACAGAGAGGATGGCGTAATAATGTGTTGATATATTTCCGCAAAAGTATAGAGTTTCTTCAAAGGCATAATATTTTTGAAGTAAAAATAATCGTAATATTTATTTGTAGTTTATGCTTAATAACGATTCACTGCCAATGGTAATGTAAAGGAATTCATTTGCGGTAATTTCATTTAAGATCTCACAGAAGACACCTGAAATACGTGAAAACTGTCTTTCCTTTTGGATTCTTTCTCATAGCAGTTCAAAGCCCACAGATCTGTCTAAGTTAAATAGCAAGAAAGTAAGAAGTAGAAGAAAGTAAGAAGTATATGACTAAAGAAGTTTGCATTTCGTTGTGAAAGTTTCGATGGATGGTTATCTTGTGGAAGGAATAGAAGCTATCTATTAAGCTATGATGTAACCAGATATTAATGTTTCGAAAATACAAAGCGCATCTTTGCCTCCCGTAATAGGAGAACGCACTGTTCTCAAGTTTTATTATTTTTCACATTAAAAATACATTTTACTGTTACTTGTTAAGATTTTTCTTTTTTTTCTAGAATACCACAAATACATCATAACGATAATTTAACTGTTCTGTAAAAACGTTTATCAAGTGCAGCGTTTTATTTCATTCGAAATATAAAGGAACATCAGAGTATCAGGAGATGACTTGTACAGTTAAGTGACCATCATAGCATAAATAACATGACGCAGTGACCATCGTCAGTCATGTAAACTGACAGTTACACAGAGAGCAAACCAGGGAAAAATTGTGTCTGTACACATTCAACAGACATCAGAAACATAGGACCTGACGTTAAACATGCTGATGAAAAGTGTATAAAGTAGAAGAACAAAAAAAAACGAAAAGCAAAAACTACTGTCGCAATAACAACAACATGAACACAAATATAAGAAATATAAATGGAAGAGAGGTAGCAAACACAAATGTCAAAATGTCCACCCCATGTGAGGAGTGCTGTTGATGCTGCTGTTAGTGTAAAGTGAGTGCAACTTGCAACTCCCAACCAAACAAGAAGCATTCAGGCGAGTAAAGTGATATAAATTATGTCCTGTGACAGGCAAGCAAGTTGCACATAGCGCTGCAAGTGTGTGTGTGTGTGTGTGTGCGTGTTTATATAAGAATTCTAAACTAAAGCACAATGCACATACATTCTAATGCTGCTCGACAATAAATCAAAATGCAATGTCATGTAATGTAACATGCAGTGCTGACATTTGTGTCATATTCTACGGTGAAAAGTCATCATCAGGGTGAAACAGGGACCATAATGTAGAAGTTTAAAATTTTTCATTTCTTCGTTTTCTTTTCAAATACAATCTTTTTAGCAAGCATTTCTTATTAAATGGAAAAAGCCGACCGAGCATTTAATTAAATATTTAGACATCTTTTATAAAATCTAGTCATCGCATCCAGGCATTTAACCATAAATTTTTCGATCATAAATTACTCTGTAAGCAAATAACAGCTCGGAGAATTGCACGATTCTCGGTATGATTGCGAGGCACGCAGATACTGGTCCGTCCGTCTGGGTAGCCGAGTACGACAGAACCGCGACTACGAAGTAAGTGTTCGCTGCTTCAAATGTTAACTCCGAGAGAGTTTTCTTTTATCATAGCTAGAGTGAGTACTTAATCGGTGTGGGCATGTCCGATTGGACACCCATTCGCTATGCTCCGGTCATCATCGTCCTATTCCTTTTTCTTCCCCCTCTGAGTGCTTGATCATCTTAAAAGAAAAAAGCTAGAAAGCAGAGGGATAAAGAAAGTAGCGACGCTCTCCGTCGTTAGAGAGATCTCATCATTTTGGCGAACCACTTGTTAGAAATTTTAGTTTTCGTGAAAGAAGTAGGAAAAATATAAAGCGCGTCTTGGGAAAGTCTTGGCTCGTGGAGGAAATTCAAGTGGTGCTTTGAGGGTGGCCCTGCGACTAAACTAAATCCCTATTATAATTTATTTTATTTGCTCACAAGAAATATCTCACTAATTTGAGAACACTAGATATAAGTGTAGAATCTTAGTTAAAGAGTAAAATAGTAAAAGCTTTAAGCTAAGATCAACATAAGTACTGTAAAGACTAGAACAGTGGTGGATTGCAGATTATCTTACCGTTCTTGCACACAAGTCACTATATTGTCGTGGTTACCTCGCCGGCCTATTTCAGGAATTCGGTATATTGTCGCTTTCGATTATTCTCGAATACTAAAGCGACTCTGTTTGCTTTTCGAAGTTAAATTTTCATACTCTATAATATTAGCTAAGTCGGGCTGATTTTATGGATTTTTGTGGAATAGATCATAACTTATTGCATGGCTATTGTATATAACGGGTAACGAATACAAGATCCCATAAGCAAAAATGTCCTTAATTCCTGTTGCGCTGAGAAAGTGTGCTTCGACCGATGTAGCCCTTCGTC
Source organism: Glossina morsitans morsitans (assembly GCA_001077435.1). NCBI lineage: Eukaryota > Metazoa > Arthropoda > Insecta > Diptera > Glossinidae > Glossina > Glossina morsitans. Next base: position 83,582 of record CCAG010002830.1, read on the forward strand.
AATATGCACCTGGGAGCTAGAACTTGCAATGCTTTTGCGAAATTTGAAGTTGACTTCTCTTTTTTTGGGACCAGAAGGATTTTTATGTTATGTAGACGGGCAAAAGGATGTGGCCTGATCCTGTAAAGCTTTCATCTCATTCTTCTAATTATTATCTGTTATGGTGTGGTTTACACACACTCAGTAGCTTTTCCAAAATTTCGAATACAATTTTCGATTTCCTTTTTTTAGAATAAAGGAACGTATATGTTGTCTTAGGACTAGTCATTTGTGGAGAATCTACAAAATACACGTAGTGTCTCCTCCGCTTATATTTTGACGCGGATTGATCGTGGATGCAAGTACAAGATGCAAGTTATGATTTGGAAATTTCGTAATCTCAATAGCAAGCCACAAAATGAATGTCGCTAAATTGTCATACCATCGTGATCTTCGCGTACAGCCGGTCGTTGGAAATGGCAAGAAAATGGTTTATATATTTGATTTTTGAGGAGTAGTTTAGAAAATTGAAACTTTACGTCTTTCGTGTCTGGTATTCAGTTTAATTGCTAATAGCATTCGTATAATAGGGAATACTTTGTTGTTTAGGAATTCGAAAGAAATTTGAGCTAATATTTTCTATTATATATTTTAGGTATATCCTTAGAACTAATGTTTTCGTTCCTTTTGAAATGGGCTCGAATAGGATTTAACAAAAATATCATATTTCAAAGACATATTTATTCCTTTTGTTGTATTTTATAATTATCTTAATATTATGTTACTAAGCAACACCTATTCACTCATTTAAAATAATGCGCCTCAACACGCTGTCAATCACAATTACTGACATGAAATGGGTTTACTGGGTTTATATGTTGTGTTGAGTTTTTATTGCTTTTGTCCTAGCTTCACCACCAACACACAAAATCATAATAAAAAATTCGAAGTAAAGTAAGGTACGGTCTTAATTCTACATTTTAACTCATATTGTATTTCAATTCCTATTATGATATACACAATACACACAATACGTGTACGTACATTTTGCGTATTGTCAACAGCGTCTTTACATTACATTTACATCATCGACATTGCAACCATCTTTGCTGTCATCTTGCGTTTCATTTTTCGCAACTTGTCAAACAATGTGCGACACGATGTATGCATGACTGACATGAGTTTTGTATAAAGTCCATTATGTCAATGAGTTCTTATAATCATTCATTTATTCATTTTTTATTTATTTATTTTTTTTTTTGATATTAAAAGTTTTTTGCCTTTGCTGCATATATGTGTTTGGTTTATTTAATAAAAAAGAGCACTGTCCGAACTTTATTTTGTTGATTTTTGCACTGAATTAAAATTTGTATTTTTTTAGTGTTGATTTATCCCCGTTTCTTATTTTCCGAAATGTTATTCTCTTTTCTTGTGGTTATGGTTGTGCAATCACTACACGCTTACAGGAGAAGGTGTAATGCGAATTGACTATCGCGTTCAAGTCGTGTGTGCGTGGGGCACATGTAGTAATAGTAATGCAAAATGCAGTATTTGTCCTTAATAAACCGCTTGGCTATTTTTCGAAATATTCTCCTTGGTCCATACGCTTTTGCAAACGTCCGAAGCATTTGTCATAGCATTTTTTTCATCGAGCTTGAGGCGAAAATTGCTGTCCACACTTTACATTTATTGTTGGCGGTAGATGAGGACTATACGGTGGATGACAAACTAATCCGACTTTTTGACCGTTTAGATAATCGGTTTTTGAAAGAAATGCATGAGAGCCCGCATTTTCATTGATCCGACACATTGTTTTCCTTATTTCATCAAACGCTTGCCTGGGGCAAATAAATGATTGTACGCCATTCACAGTTGATAGCTTTTCGTTTCTTTAAAGGCACTACCGCCTACTACATGACAAGTGATTTGGAAAAAAAGCCACAGTTTGCTTCCAAGTGCTTCGACCGTGAACAGATTTTTTTGTCCCTTTTATTTAGCTTATCTTGAAATTCCCAAAGACGTGGGAGAGACCCACATTTTACTATACCGGGGGTCTATTTGTTTTGTTGTTTGCCTGGCTCTTGCTGTGGCCAGAAAACACTTTTTGCATTTGTATGTAATCCAGTTTTGACGTATACTTCCTTGCCAATGTGTTTTGTTGTTAGCACAAACCATGTGCAGTGGATCGAACGTACCCTGGACCATGAGGTACGCCTCATTATATGGACAGATTGCGATCGTGACGGTGGAAATATTGAAATAATCGTTATGGAAAAGAAAACAATCTTGACAAGTGAGGTGGCACGATGTGTTAGTGACACATCCGAATAAAGAGAAGAAGAGAAAGAAAAGCTAATGAACCTCAGGTTGTTTATAATTTGTACTTATGCGTTAACGTTGAACGTTATGCAATATATGCTGAAAAAAATAGATTTTCCGCCCTTTACATTCAGGCAATGTTTTTTTCGAAGAACCTTTTGTGGAGGAAAAGAAGCTATATATCGCTTTGCCATGCGTACAACAGAACCATATGCTCTCGTTATTCATCAATAAACAGGTGATAGAGTTAATGAGAATGTAATTCCTGATACGATTTCTTGCATGAATGATTATTTTTTTCCCTTCATCGTTGTTTACGATATCACTCGATGTACAATGAATTTATTTCTTTTCTTTAGAGATTAATCATCATTTCCTTTCACTTTTATTACAATAAGGATTAGAGGTATTTCAAGCATGGAAAGGAATTATTCTTTATAATAAATGATGTTATGTTCCTGTAGGTAGCGTAAAAATAATTGCATTTGAATTTATTTTCTATTCTCTTGTGCGATAAAAAGGGAACCGGTAGCTATGAATGAGTGTTCGAAGTTACGTGCGTTCATGGAGTGTGGCCCGGCGCACACTATGAATTTTTTGTGCGCATTTTGGTATTTTACACAAATCGTATGAGAAACAAGTTGTTTCCTACAAGACGCATTAGACACATTTGTGTTCGTAAAATACAAAACGAATTTCTTCCTTAAAAAGAAGAATCCTGCAGGTCCTTAAAGAATAATATCTAAAATTATTAGTGAACATAGCAAACTGGTGAGTTCAAGCTCAGAAAAAAGCTTGAAAAGGCTTATCCCTAATGATTTGAACTTTGTCAACTACCTTAATATATAGTTTGAAGAGCACTGTATTCTGAAAAATGATAAATTACATAAAAAGTTTCTAAGCCTCAGAATGCTTGTGCTTAACTACTTGGAAACTAATGGAATCAGATGATTGCTCAAACCAACTGGTAAAATATAAAAAAGCAGGCCATGTCGAATTTCAATTATCAAAGTACCAATAGTTTCATCACAAAATTTATCAGGACAAAATGAAAATTAATAAAATATATTTTTGGAAAGAAAATCATTTGCTTTTACTCGAAGAAGACCAGTTTTTTTTATTTATGAAAGCTTTAAGTTATGGGTATTGTGAAGTATGTGAAGTCATTGCATTTGCATTTGCTAAATTAATTTAAAGATTATGTCCACACAGCAATCACACATTGCTGTATAATATATATGCAAAGATATTTCCATTCGAAATCAAAGAACTCATGACATTCTTTGCACCTGTCACTCCAGTTGTCTCAATTCCAAGACAATTTAACAAAATTTCATAATATATAATAAAGTGTATATGAATTATGCAATACATGCACCAATGTTTGTTTGCCTTAAAACGTACGAAACTCAGTTTGTATTAAATGACAGTCAAAAATGTATATTAAATATAATCCAATATTTTGGCATTAAAACAAATTTACAAAAGTGACATTTGTAATATGTTTGCTGTTACACTGTTGTTCTGCATTACATTTTGTATTCATTAATGCAACGGAATATATGTCTGCTTGTAATCAAGATGACATCAACAAAATCAAAGATCATGTTACTAAGTAAATGGTAAGGTGAACTGAATCTGATTAGGCAAGTAAACATAGATGTTAAATAACAGGCCGAGAAGACTGAGACGAATTTTAGTCGTATTTTAAAAAGATTGAAACTCAACTTCATTTAATCTTCGTTCCTTCCTAAATTAAAAAAAAAAAAAAAAAAACAAATAAGAAAAAATTTATTTTGCCTTCTGCTAGTATTCTTCCTATTCATGCTGTAAACGTTGAGCTATGCAGACAGTGCGGTGTGTAAAACATTTGCTTGAGATATGTGAGACATACTGTGTTGTAAGTAAATCTGTCTACTGTACATAAAAACAACTAAATCTAAAATAAATTTCGTAGCAATTTACAAAATTGTTGAAAATGTCATTAGGATATCTATCGCATAATGACTTGAGTATCTACGCATACATGATACGAAAATTTCTGTAAACACAAGACACAATGCATGTGCGTCGGCAGATACCGAGTATGAATTTTGCACTCCCACTAATTGTGGATTGCAGAAACAAACATAGCAACAGTAGTCAAGAACAACACTTGCAACTTTATGTAATAAAGTAACGCATCCGAATGTGCGAAAGAGAACCGCAAACACTTTTCAAGATGCCGCCAAATACATATATATATGTTAGTTTTTCACATAATATTGTTTACCGTTTCAAAAGTTATTGGGCAAGGAGATATGGATGGAGGTGCTTCGATATGCTGCTGATGATTGTATGCTTTTTTACTGTTCGCATTACTTATCCCTATGACATCGGTGTCAACTTGCAATCATATTTGTAGTAATCTCACAATTGTACGTCTCAGAACTATGTACAAGCTTATGTGAGACGAATTACTTTATTTCATTTCAAGTGATTCGAGAAACGTGAAACCACAAGTACCGAGTCGCATCACACGAAGTTTTAGTTATATCTTTGCAAATACAAGGCCTTAAGCCCCTTAACCTAGAAATGTGCAAACAAACGGTACGAAAAGAAGAAGAAGGTAAAAACACTAAAGTGGAGCATGGACCACCATTGAGTATCCTACAGCACCCTACAACACCCTACAGTTATCCGCATATCGACTAAGGTGTTGCATGGAATGTGCTCGAACTAGTTGCCCAATCCGGACTATTTTCAGCGGAGACCATCCTTGGGCCAAAACACATCGGTGAGCATAATTTCATCAAAATATCCCAAAAACTGCGACTTTGCGGGGTGAACATAAGAACACAAGACAGGTAGGTGGGCAGACAAGCTTCAGGAAATGATTCCGAATCGATCGGTGTAAAAAAAAAATGGTCAATCTCAGTCCTTTTTGGGTGTTTCATACATATATGCCCTTGTATCACAAGTGATGTAGGGCCTGAATGTTATGGCCTGAAAGACCATTCAAGTCATCATCGTGCCTTTTAACCATCAACACCGAAAGAAACTCATTGAAATTTATTTAAGAACAAAACCTTCCCTTCAAAACCTTGGTGTAGTCATTAAAGAATATTAAAGCCTCTGCTAACACCTTTTCCTAAGAGACTGAACGGACAATATATGATCGTTTGACCACGGACGATATCAATGTATAATGATTTCCACTAAAAAAAAAGATTTTGAAAGCTGCAATCGGTCTATTGAAGAGTTGGAAGATTGATAATCGCACGAGGAAAATTTCGAAAAAGGTGTGAACTCGAAGAAGGAAATGTGAGCTCCGAGTTCCTTTTCTTCTTTTTTCTATGACCAGCCGGTCAGTGGATGTCCTCTCTAAGTGCGGGCATGGTGGTGACGAAGAAGGAGGTAGTGTTTGTGAACGTCCGACGTGTGGCAGGAAAGACCAGTGCTGATAGATTATTGCGGATAGTACGACTAGAAAAAAATGTGCATTTAACTTGAAGAAGCGAACGGAATTTGCGTTTTTTATCCCCATTCTTGCAATTGTGGCGATTTAACACAGAAACGTAACCCTTTCTTGTCATCAGTGCCTCGGAACCTACAAAAGGTCGAAAAAAATAGCTTATAGATATTTGGAGAACTGTTCGCATAAATAAAACACTAAAAGTCCTTGACTTCTTGCTGCTTCCAGTTTTGAGGAAAATCTTGGGACATCTTGTCATTTAGTTGTCTCTGATGTAAATATAAAAGTTACAACAATTTCTATTATGGGATGTATGTATATGAAGCTACGATAATTGCTTTTCTCAAATTGAACAGATTTTTATTAAGCGAAGGAAATGAAACGAACACAAACCCGATAATATTTTAATTTTAATATTATGCGAGTTGCTTCATAAATGATTGTCAAATATGTATTCCGTGTATTCGGTATCGATGAATGTGCATTGTTTACACTGGTACATCGAATTCTGCTCTCCGCTGAGATAAAATGCATACGACGTTTCTAGGGAATCCAGTTTGGACAATGAATTTACAATCACTTTCAGTTTGCTGTGAAGGAAAAAATTATGATCATACGGCCGAAAGTTGTATTTCTGAAATATTAAAAAAAAAAAAAAAATATGTGGGAAAACCAAAAATGAAATAAAAGAAATGAAAGATATTCGCACATCTGGTACGTCGTTTACGTTAATGCATTTTATAGGTCCGTGGACCAAGTCGTCTTTTTTTTCGCCGCATATATTTGTTTCACTTATTGCAAATGAGCCGTTTACCATAAACTTAGCAACATTTTACGCTTGCACATTTTGTTCAAATTCGGTGCCTGTAAGTTACTTATTACAAATTTTATTCCGTTGATGATGTCATCACTAAAAGAAAAAATTCTTATAGACGTAATAGTTAAGGTCAGTGGATGATTTGCAAATCAGTTGAGTCCTCGTTAGGTATAGTGACTGCCGTCGTTCGTAGTAGTTAAGAGTGCTTTGATATATAGCTTCATATCTGATTTTTCTACCGGTAGTATCCGATTCACTGGGAAAAATATCTGAGCAAAAATAAAAATGATAATAAGCGAAGATTTTTCCAAAATACACAACTAGATGCTATATACCTGTAGCCAACGTGTTTTCGAGTCGTCGATGATGTCGCCTATGTATAAATCATCCTTAAAACGTACAATAGATAGGAACGAAACACGGCTCGTTTGGGGCAACAGTAGAAACGACGGTAAATAGTTTAACGCATTCTTAGTCGTATAGACTCGTGTTCTATTCTTTAAGGGCCTTATGAAATTGTCCCTCCCGGCTGTCATGTGCCAATTAAGAACCGAGCACAGTTCTTGAGAAAATAAATGATTTCCCATTAGCTTGATTGGATAAGAATTGGCTGACGGCAAACGAAAATGTTTCAAATTTGAAAATAGCGGAAATTTCCCGTTTTCTTTTTTATATAAGCAAAGGCGGCTGACTAAAGTACATCTCTTCGATTGGCTTACTAGAAGTGGTATCTCGATAAGAATCTCCACGTATGCTAATTTTTAAAACTTTACAAATAGGTTAAGACTGAGTTGTTTTGGAAAGAAGAGAAAATGAAAAACGTCTTGCTCACGTAGCGCGAAGAACGAATTTAGACTCGCTGCTGGGTAATGCCTATAAGAAAATTGCTTGCACTTACGCCCTTACGCGTATACGGTATAGGGTTTATAAGTTTTACTCTTAACCAGGGATACCAAGTTTTTATTTATGAGGAACGCGAAAGTCGTTTGTACGAAGCCATTTGAGGAAAAGGCAAAATTTTGTTAAAATGCAGAACGAATCATAATATAGCAGAAACCAGAAGACAAGCCCATTACGCTGCTAATGCCTTTCAATGCCATGATACATTGCAAAATCACTTTATTCAAAATCAAATTTAATGATAAGGATTTAATTTAAGCTTTCAATTTATCCAAATGAAATGGAAATGTGAATCTTTTGCAAATTAAAAAAAAATGTAATAATAGGGCATTCTTTTAAAACTTTTACAAAAATTTAGCACCAATGGAAAGTACTTTAAGTTTCTTTAACTTATGCTCCCGGCGAACGCCGTCTTTATTTCAATGGCAAGTGAAAGCTCATATCGTGTTTGTTCTGTTTCTAAAAGCACCGTTAGGCATAATGCTTGGGTCAAAAAGTAACTAATTGCTCGCAGCCTCTTTAATATTACATCAGCACCAGCCATCTTAGTGTAGCGTCGTAAGGACACTTGAAACTTTAAATGCTTGTTGCAACGTTTATAACGGCATTCTCTGGAGGAAAACGTGGGCGTTTTTCGATAAGTTAATTCAAAGTTTTTTTATTAACAAACAATGAAATATTCTACGGTGGCTCATGGCCCACCGTTAATTACCCTAACAGCGACCATTCAAAGTTGGGTGTTGTAGGATAAGTGGCTGAAAACGTGGTTCGATCTCAACCATTTTCAATAGCGTTCGCCCTTGGACTAAAACATCAAAACTTAGCAGAATGGATTTACAGACAGATAAGAATTAATATTTGTAGAGGACATTGTTCTTGAGTTGTTATTGCATAATAATTACCAAGTAATCCACTAACAGCTATTCAAACAACTGCTTCTTTCTTTTCGTGTGTTGTAGAGCTTCATCTTATTGTTTCATAGTATTTCGAGGTCCAACATTTTGCATCAATCTTCAATCCTTCAATTCATAGCCTAATGAACAAAAAAAGACAAACACATTTGATATTTGGTAGCTGCATAGCTAAGCCGGCAGTGAACGTGGAGAGACTTTTGCACCAATGCTTTGTGTGAGCAAATTGAATTACTTGGATAGGGCCAGCCAGAGTTCCGGCGGGTGCCCACGCCTGCATTAGAGTGCATTGTGACTATGCACAGATTATGACGAACAAAAGAATTAAGAAACTCTTAATTTCGCAATCAATCATTTGGCTACAAAGCAAAATCACAGCCAATGACACATCATGCTGGCTTGTAGTTTACCTCTATTGCACTTACATTAGATCTTTCAAATGTTTGCAATACATGTTTGAAAATCCTCATGGGAAAAATGTGTACAGGCTTGATCGACTTGAAAGGACCAATTGACTTGAGCAAGTCCATTTATTCTCTTGCAATATTCAAAACTTTCTCTGTCTCTCCTTATAATCTTGCAACTTTCAAGGCAGAAGGCTGGCAAATCTTGCTTAATGGCTAAGATCGAAAAGAAACCGTTTGAAAGCAAGTTTGCTCCTTTGGGCACATGAATGCGTATTCTAGCCGTGTTAGACGGAATAGTAGAAGTAGAATACCCCTTTGGCGGAGGGTACAAAAAATTTTTAGAAAAACAATGTTGCAAGCTTGTTTAATGAGACGGAACAGCCATTAGCGCTCGACAGCCTGCTTCCCTAAAACTAAGTGAGTGTTCGCAAAACATATATACATTTTTAAAAAAGCAAATAAATTATTGCACATCGAGCAGCACCTAACAGCATCTAACATAAGAGTGTTGTGATCGTTTGACAAGACTGCGAGAGCATATATCTAGAATGTGAACTCTATGATTACGCTCAAGTTAATTGTTTCTAATAAGTGCTTGAGCAATAACGAATTAACAAATGTTTCCTGCTTTTCTTTCTATTACACAACTCATATAATTGAGATGGTTGATGTGACTGGTGTGAGAAATAATCAGTAATGGAAGCCAAAGTATGTTATAGTCAACGGGTGACTAATCGTGAAAAAGATAAACAAAATAGAACCGAGACGAATGATCCAGCGTCAGCATAATGTAATAAAACAGTGAATGACAGGCAAGCATTTGAACAGCCTATGTGCACATCTTAAGGATGTAGTGTGTCGTACTGAACATTTAGAGGTACGAACATATTGTTCTTAAATTGAATGACAGACCCAGAGTGCTCTGTCTGTTATATGTATACGAGTGTATATGTGATTTCTTCTTTTTTTCTTTCTTTTTGTTACATTTTCACCCGCATGGCTAAGGACAATAAATGTATTTGTACACTTTTGAGTTCTGTATGTCGACATAACTTTACTATATCATTCACTGACTGACTATAAGGCAACAGCAGTAGCAGAAATACCATGCTGTTGTTTTTCTTGTCGTTGACGTCGTCATTCATTCATATATATAATACATAAAATGCATTTGACAAATAACATATCACAGTCTCTGACAGACAAATAAAATCTGTCAAATGTGTAAACCAACAAACAAACATATTTGTATGTCGTCATGTATAACAATGCGGACAGACAGACAAAAATTTTCGTACTCAACCACAAAGTTTTATGTTAAATAAATTATTATTTTATTTATTTTTCTATTTTTCTTTTAAAAGAAATATATTCATATTTACACACACATTAACAAAATTTGCCGCTATCTAAAGATATCAGGGACGTAGTCGACGAGATTATTAGTATTATTGTTATAATTTACATAGACCAAGGAACCAAATTCTAGGCCTAATAAATAGGATACTCTCTAGCACCTAAAACTATAGGCTCTTTCTTTTCCTAAATGTGGTCGAGGAGAATGTTTACTAATATAATATATAATATATAACATATATAATAACTGAACTGATTTCGACATTCCCAGAACAGTTCGATTTTATTTCAGTTTATTAAATGATTTTGAGGCTCATCCAAAAGAAATTAACGAGTACACCATACAACAGTTTTCCATATTAATTTGAACTTTGCTGCTCACGAGAGCGTACAGCGGCCGCATAGGCGACTAGAAAAGAATCGCGACCACCAAATCCGCGTTCGCTGGTTTGAATCTTGACGCGATTTGACTGTTTCCGAATATAGCTAAAGCAAATGTTCAGTTGATAAATTACCGGTTCGGCATACACCCGATAGGCTACGGGTATTCTCTTACTCTCTCATTTTTCGCTTCTACGATCATCACTGTGTTGCACTTTCTGACTGAGTGGTCATACTAAGAAAAGAAGTGGACGGAGACGAAAAGCTTCCTTCTGACAAAGATCGTGAGCGAATATAGTTTTCCATGTATGATATATACATTTGGCTATTTGAAGAAAACCACGATGTGAGCAATCAAAAATAGAGGCAGCGGTACGAAATTGGAGCATTTTACTTAATAGACCACAAAGAATTTCTGAATCTACGCTTCTGTCGAAGTCACGCAAAGATCTTTATGTAGCGAGATATTATTTACAAATTTATTTATTTTTTTTTTTAATGTATTTATTTATTTTATTACACATACAAACTGTGTGGGTTTGGTTAAAGTATTTGTGTGTCCGCTGACCGAAAATGATAATCTGCTAACTCTCTTCTTAGGTTTGTAACACCGAAAAGCACGCATTCTTCTTCACCTCTAATACCTACAATTTCGAATTTTGGATGTTGCGAAATCAAAGCGAGAAATGATTGTTAAGTCGACATAGTTGCGAAAAATTTTCAATATTTAATTTGCTTGGTGGCATGGCTTCATGTGTACTGGCATCTACGATAATATAATTTTCAATGTTGACCTGACCTCACTGTCCCGCCGGTTTTACCAATTATATATATTTTTTTTTATCAAAAGAAGAGATTTCGGATCTTTTTAGTCACTTCTTTTTTTTGTTCTCTTGGTTTTTAAAATCAAGACGTGATTCGCATGCTACACCAGAACCCTGAAAAGTGACGAAACGATGGGTACTCAACAATCGCGCCAAAGCGAACTTGCCTTTGATTTTGTCTTTCTGTCTATCGCTATCTACACAAGCAGCCATAAGAAGAAGAAGAAGATCTCAGTTTCTACCTCAATTTGTCTGCTGTCATACATAATTGAGTTCAATTTAGAAATATGAGTGGTACATGTGGAACTGTGCACATAAATGCAACTTCGAGAGGCAATTTCTATAAGTGTGCTATGCATGTGAATTTACTTTATTTAAGAGCTAAATAATTTGTCTTACTTGTTGTTTGTTGTTCATGTTGAAGAGATCACATTTGATTGAAGGTATAATTCATTTTATGTTTTTAATTAAAGACTTCAGAGAATAGTTGCCGCCGTCAGCTTCTTATTATGAACTCCTTGTAACCCTGCCGTCCGCCTCAGTAGATTTCACTTGAAAAGCACAAAAGAAAACTAAAAAAATGAATTAAAAAATTTTTGTGGACAAAAATTCGCGTAAAACATGAAAAATAAGAAACTTAAAGAATTCAGTTTTGAATTCTAATAGTATTAGCTAAGCTCGCCCGCTGACTGAGAAGACCTAACAAAGACCTAGCGATGCAAATGAAGAGAGAAATTTCGTGCGAATTATTTTATTTCATAGGGCTTTTTGTGCATTTATTCGGACTGATAGAGTCAGATTCATAGTTAAAGTTGATAAATGCCTTCCTATAGCAGTTGCACTTTTTTCTTCTCTTTTAAACCCCAACTCCCCAATATTGTGTTTGTCTGCTTGTTTGGTCAAAAAATTGGTCCTAATTAGTGAATACCGTTAACTTGTTAACTATGAGCCGCAATATCATAAAATATAATTTACAGTCAAACCTGTTTTTGTGCGCTCTGCTTTTGTGGTTTTATTCACCAGGTTTGAGTGTATGGCGTTAAAGGTTCGATCTACATGAAAATTCTTCGGATTAGTCAATAATTGGGACGCCTTTGTGTCATTCTATACGCTTATTGAGTAACGTGTTATATAAATTTTTATTGACCAATGAAGGTCGATCGACTTAACGGGGTATTGCACCAACAACAAGCTCGACCAGTGTATTGACATAATCATAATGCGCGTGATTCGCCTGGAGGCGAACTTAGTTTATTTAGTTTTTCATTCCTAAAAGTGTTGATTTGACTTTCTGCAGCATTTTATATATATTTTTAAAGTAATTTTATCTAAATAGACCCATTTTTCTGAAGAGAACCGCCTTTTCCCATCTTTTTTAAGCATTAGGGAAAATTTTTGCTTTGTGGTCGTGCATCTTATGATGAATGATTATTTAATCTTTCGTGTATATCTCTGGGCTTTTCTTTCAGTAGTGGCTGCGTTATCCATAAAAAAAAAATCACTTTCCTCTAAAAAAGATAAAACGGACTCTTAAACAAGAAATTGACTTAATTTTATTAAAGTAAAATTCGAAGATTAATCCTTTTTGCCCATTCCCATAGCAAGCGGAAGATGAAATCTTCCTCAGTTCAGCCCTAATTAATTTCCTTTGATCTTCTACTTAATAATAATTCACTTCATACTATTTGCCTTTAATGTATTTATTAAGTGCGTGTGCATTAGAGTTACATTGTTTAATGTAATAATTTTAAAAGCTTCATAAAATTTAATTTACAAAATTCAAAAATTATTTACTCTTCCTTTCCTTATTTTGAATCTCTCTATAAAAGACGGCTTCATCCGGTAAGGTCTGAAAGGTAGCTTTTATAAATATTTCATTTTTTACTTAGCTTGTAATTCATTAAGCAAAATTCATGAAATAATAAATAATAGGAAAAGAAGGGATAGTCGATTGCGGGCTGAGAAAAGGTATGCAAATGCAAGTATGCAAGTTTCCCTTACAGGAAGCCTTGTACGATGATAGAAATACTCTTTCAAGAAAGACTCCGCTCGAAATATTCAAACATCTTTTAAGTATGAGAGGCACCTATGAAGGCATCCGGGTCGTTTCTCAGCTATGGGACTTTGTGTATTTAGTGGGGTCCAAATTATGGCCGCATGCATTGATTTTATACGTGAAAAATTTTGGAACCGTTGTTCTAGCTCTTATATGGTTAACTTAAAGATGCTCAAGTAGCGTGACTTGGTTTGGATTATTCCTTTTCTTATTGTTTCATGTGCTTACTGCAGGGGTTTTGCTTATGTTCATAAGCTTTTTTTTGTTAATTTTTTTCCTTTTCCTTATCAATTCTTTTCTTTCTTTTCCGTCTAACTCTACATTACAATGTCATTTAATTGTGTGTAACATTATGTTCAGTAGTAAGGCTTCCTAGTCATCTGTGATGTATTGCGATTATATTGGTATAGTAACAGAGATGTTGTTTCATGAAAATACAAACTCAAATTAGAAATAAATGGGGGCGACCAAGCAACAAGGACAAAAGGACTGCCAATGCTGCCCAAAGCGAATCTTTGCTTTTGTTCTAATTGATTTGACAATAATATAGTTAAGGATTTCTTGTGTGTCTTGTTTGAACGGAAACTTTATTACGATATGAAAGCTCCACTCCATCAAAGAAAAACTTAACATACTTTTAATGAAATTATGGATTTATAGGGTGGCTTTTAAAGCACACGGCACTTAAAAAAACACAACCAGAGTTGGAGAGGAACGTCATGTCAAACGCGCATGATAATCGAGTTCATACCAGCCGAGTTATTGCATTGGAGGTGTGTTTGCTGCCATTTTGAAAATCCTGTTTAGTTTGGAATGCACTCCGCTCGCGTATCTATATGAATCGGCCGCTAAGACCATACAATGTGGCACTTGCTTCTTTCAAGTCATCGAAAAGGGACCAAAATGACCAGTGGCGAGCATAATAGTAAAAAGAATATTACGTTCATACAATTACTGTACAAACATTATTTCTTGCTACTCTCCAATTGACTGCACAAAGTACCCTATAGTGCAACTCATAAATAAGTAAAACGGAACACGCTATTTGAATGTGTGTACAAGCGAGAAGTTCAAAGCAGCATATGCAATTTCCTAGGAATGTTACCGCCATGTTATCACTATATGGGCATTGAAAATCAAAAAGAAAACGTCCCGTGAGTTTCCTATCATTCACACAAACTTGTTGCTTGGATTTATTCCAATATGTGCATGTATGTAGAAAAGATGTTACCAAGTCCAATTCGATATTCGGATATACTGTGCAGCCCTTGCGAATATCCATTAATAAAATAAAAGAAACGCTTACGAGGCGGCCTTAAAAAAATATTTAGTTTCGCCTTTTCTTTTTAAAGATACAAGGACAGCAGTATTTATTGAGGCTATACCTTTGAAAACTAGAAAAAACATTCTTTCGAAAAAATATTAAAAAGTGGTAACATCGGAGCCATTCTCTTGGGGCATCTTCAGTTGAAAGAGGTCTACGGACTACGCCTACTTTGGTGCAAATTTTAATTAGAAAGAAAAGACATTATAATAATTTACTGGCGTCCCTCGTATAACACGGTTTCGACATAACACGATGCATCTTGCCTTGTTTTACATTATTTCAAGGTATTGCATGACACGTTTTGCATGCAACACGAATAAGACTTCCACACAACGTGGTGCACAGTGCCTTAATTTATTTTATTTCGAAGCCTAAATGATTTTATTGCATATGACATATTAGCTCAACAAATAAAAACAAGGTTTCTATAACACAGGTTGGATAGAGCACTGCAAGAATAAACCGTGTTATACGAGGAACGCTTGTGATCTATGTGTTCTTTCTACGCATTTTTGTAGAGAATGCTGTTTTGAAGATACCATAAAAATAATTTCGCGCGAAAAGAATGAAAATTGCAGGGGCACATATGTTTCGTCCTTATGATATTCGATTTTTTATTTTGACTATGCGAATATCCTTCCTCGTTCTTTTTCCCCGATCATTTTTTTGCTTGGAAGTGCTTGTGTTGCCGCTTCTATTAAAGACACAATCGTAAATTTTACAATCGGCCTGAGGTGAAATGACGGAGAAAACGTCTACAAAATGTGTAATTCAATAGCCGAAATTATAAACCGGACTTAAAAACTTCTTGCTAAACTTTGAACTTCTTCGCAGAAGCGCAGAAGGCTTTCGGGCCACCCAGTTGAAGACAGCCCACCAAGCTAGCCTGCACTTTCAGGGTTGTACCTTTGTTAAGTTACGGTTTCCCCTCGAACTAGCAAAAAAACAATGCAGCAAGTACTACAATTAAAAAATGATAGGAAGCGTCCAGATATGAAGTAAACTAAAGCTTTAATTACCATCGCAAGGGCAAAAAACTAAGTGACTACTACTAAAGGTCATGTGTGCAGTTGTTGTACGGACACGGAAAGATTGCAATGTGCAAATCGATTTAAAGAACCTTTCCGGGACAACATAAAACTACGCTAGTTCTTTGATATGCTTTAAAGGACGCTGTAGACTACCAGAAGACTTGAGTTCGCTACTTTGTTCAGGATTTATCGCCGTTGTAATCCCACATACACGTGAAACGGTGAATAAATTGTAAAAAAAAACTGAAATATTAATGCCTTTGGAAACTAGCGATGCTGCAAATAGGTATAAAGCGTGCACCCGTAGATGATATATATAGTAAGTGCGTTGTGCAACCCAACTACTAAACAATATGGTAACCGCCTTGATGTAAGCAATTTCTGTTTAAATACTAAATTTCGTTCAAATTTCGTTGAAAGGAATTACAAAACGTGAAAGTAATTGTTTATGATGGCGCTGTTGGCAACGAGTTCGCCATTGATGATCGTCACCTCGGCTTCGAAACTTGGCGAGCAAATTTATTATTTTAAATAAGTTGAGTTTTTTTTTTGGACCTGCTTTTAAGTGAATATAAATAGCTTCCAAAGACATCTATCTGTCAGTGCATTAAAGAAGTAACTCCCGACAAGTGCCGGTGGTCTCTTCCGGAAAAATCATGAAATTTCAAGGAAAAGACCTTTAGTGGATATTGAATCTTTTCCCACATGTTCTGAAAGGGTGAATGCATTTGTTAAAAAAAATAAAAATATATGTTTGAAAAATTTGAAGCGTTGTCACCTGCATATTATTACTAACCCCCCCCCCCACCAAATTCCCCCCCAACAAATTATTAAATGCATGCTTTCTTATTCATTTAAAGTGGGGTTCGACCTTAAGCGGTGAAGAAAATTCTGTGTAATTTAGAGCAAAAAATCTAAGAAATTTAGGTAACATTTCTAGGTATTCACTCAATGAACGCATGTCAAGAGTGAATAAGTCCAGAATAAGCAAAATTTTCACAATTCATTATCTAGAGCAAATATTTAGTTAAATCTGAGTACGAAAATTTCCCAAAGCTGTTTGAATGGCGTAAAAGTATTCTTGAATAGGGTCAAGAAACAAAATGCTTTGCAATTTGCACGACACGCTGGCAATTGTGGTTCGCCAATATGAAACCAAGTTGCACTTGGAGTAGAAAGAGATCGAGGTATTTATTTATGGTCTATGTATTTTGCAAATAAAATTTACAAGGTACGGCTTTCAAAGGCTGCCGGACAACTTATACCATATGCTTGCCCGTATCGAAAACTCTCCCAGACTTTAGCTTTGAACCCCGCGACCATTGACTCGTTATTCGCGATCCTCTGCCCATTCGACTTCCCGTGCCATGAAATCGACATATATCGACACAAATCCAGCCCCAGACTTCGAATGTTAAATTTATGAAAATGACTTGCAAGCATATTTCCAGGCGTTACGAATGAAGTGACACATTGAGCATATTTCTATTGTATAGTCATTAGTTTTTTAATTTAGTAGTTTAGTTAGTTGTTCGTGCATGTTTCAATTTGCATGCAGTGAAACTTCTCCTAATTAGTTCTGTGTGTATGCGCGTGCATGTATATTTTATTACTGAAACGCCCGAATTCCAAAACAATGAAATAATATGATCGGTTATTATTTTGTTTGTTGCTTGTTTTGGTGGTGTTTTGGTTTAGTTGTAAATCTAAAAAGTGTAATCTGACATTTAATTAACAACAAATGCGACATTTGTCGTTTTACAAAATTGACATTTATAATTGAGATTTGTAGTGTTGTTGTTGCCGTATGTTGTCATTGTAGGTGTTTTTGTTCTCTTTTCTGAGTTGTTGTCCAGCATTCAAAAGCAGTTTCAATAAAAACGCACGCACAATGCCAACCGACATATATCCGCACAAGCGGTATACAATCCTTGTAATAGTCGATAGTTTTATAAATGCGGGAGGGTGTGTAAGTGCAGTTATGTATGTTTCCATGACGCATACGATATGAATTAAATCACAACCAACAATTCAATTGAAAACGAAATAGAAAATAAAATGGAGAAAAAATAAAAAACAGAGAAATTACCACAATTTTATTAAGTTGTTAGATGTCGATTAAACTGAGTTGATAGCAATCAACAGCAATAGCAATCACAGCAGCCTCAAAAGCATAAGTAAAAAAGATTGGGATAGAAAAGGAAGGAAAAAAACTCTGTGTTCTTTTTTTCTTAGGTTAATTGACTTCATATTGATTGACTGACTGAAAGAAAAACATTGTCGTACACACATATAGAGATACGAGAACTGTCTGAGAGACCAGGCGTAGTAGTAGAAGTAATTTAAATTAATAAACTGTGCTTGCTTTGAATAGTTTTATGAAAATATTGTATAGGCAACCATAAAAATTTACGTCTGAATGGCTGACATAAATTTCAATATGTCACAAGGCTGTCATGACGATAAATTAAGAAATAAATTTCAATTTCTCGGTTGACCGTTTGTTGAAAATTTCATTCTTTCGTTCCTATTCGCATATATATATGTGTATTCGTATATACAAAAATGACATGAATTTTTGCAGTTGTGATGTGTATCGTGTGGTTTCAGAATATGCTTTCAGTTATGAATTTTATCTACATATTTAACTTTTAATCTGAAAACAAGAGAAATATTTTTTATACGGCTTCAGCCGCATCTCTTGATAACTAGCTTGCGCAAGACAAAGCGAACACTAATAATGCGAAGTATTTTGGAAGTATATATTTGTTAGTTTCGACAACACTTTCTGTGTAATTGTACGAGCGAAAAACGTACCTACGCAGTTCGCTTTATGCACTCAAGGTCTTTTAGTAATTGGAGCAAAGTATTGGTTTGATTGAGTTGATTTTTCGTCACGACAGAGCCAAGGAACTAGTAAGAATGGAATTTAAAATGTTAAACTATGACTCCAGCGATTTCGACGTTAGAGTTTTGAAAAGGAGAAGAAAGTTAACAAATATGCGGTAAATGCGGTCGTGTACACGAATTTGTTTTCATATAAATATTGATCAAAATATAGTTGAATTTTGAAACATCGCCAATGGAGGTTGAATAACACTGTCGATAAATTATAAGCATATTAACAAATCGAAGAGAATTCTCTTTTTGTGTGGGTTTTGATAAACTTTCGTGTGGGCTTTTATAAACTTTCGGCTTGGGCTCTGTTTAGCATTTATTGCACAGGTAGGATCTGGCTTGTTCTAAGTTTTTTAATAACGACTACGTGCTTACGTCTACACATGTCGCGTGTACTTTTGTCCCCATTAGAGGAAAAGTATCCAAGAATCGAATATGAGATTTGAAATATAGTATTTAAGGCAACTTGCACCCTAAACCCATAACGTTGTGGCACAATTATCACGGTTTCAAGCTACAGATTTATGTTACTATTAACTAAATGATTTATCTGTGAGGAAAACTATCAAAAATAACATTATTACCGACAACAAGTACGTCATTATCTGAAGGAACCATCGAAAACCGAAAAATAAAACGAAGAAGACGTAGGAAAAGAAATGGAGAAGAGGAGAAGTAATGGGAATGTAAAAATACACTTACCCAAGATTTCTGCGATCATTGTAGCAGTGTGTACGAACAAGCATACGAAATGCTGCATAATGAGGTAATTGCGTCCATTCTCTTGCTGCTGAACCCATCTGACATAATCGATGCTTTATTTTACATAGTTGACACTTTTTGAGGCAGTCTTCATAAATGGTAAACTGTTCCTGTTTAATGTTCCATTTGTATAATTCAGGTCGCGCTACTTTGACAGATTATAAATACATCAGTTTAGCACGATTCGAGATAAGTACGTGTTAAACAAGTGTTCTTCCCGTTCCAATAAATTTAATTTTCTGATTAATCTCTGAAGTTATACTGTACCCGCCAATGGATCAAACTGAGCAACAAAATTGTTTCTTGATAGATTTCCATATAGATTGACTTTAATTTTCTAAACTCGTCAGACTTTCTAAATCCGTGTAATATCCGAGACAGTGGATATTCAAGTTCCGCTGTCAGCTTTCTTGCTAGTTTATCTTCCTTGCCTGAATTGATTGCTTGGGTTTGCAACTTTACTTCGTACCACTTACTATCTTCGTTTGTTCCATAGATCGAGCCAATCAATGGCCACACACTGGTGAGGTCGGCTATAGAATCTCTTTGAAAATGGTGGCTCTAAATGGGCTGCAAGTACGTCCGATCGCTTTAAACCTACGCTTTAAACCTACAAATCCAAAACCCACATATCATATCAAACCACTATCAAAAATCAGACAAATGTTGAGAAAAATCCCAGTTTTAATCCCGCATGAGTTTCGAAAGGGGCCTATAACCATTTCCAAATGTGAGGATATCTCGTTTAGAAGCCAATCAACCAATTGCACATAATTTGTTCTTTCATTACGATGAAGAGTGAAAACAAACGATATTAGTGAATGACCACCACCAGCGATTCAGAATATGACATTATTTCAGTCCTTCTTCCACACCGATTTATTGGTTGAACATCCAATAAACTGGCACCGCAAGTCTTTGAAAAAACATATCCTTGGTAAGCACGAGATTATAAGTCGGTCTGCCTATTCCATATTCTGGTCCGACCACTAGTTTGCAAATAAACACGAGTGATAGTTAGATGCAGTGTATGTAATATTCATTTTGCGGAACTCATCTTTCGTCTCTGTAGGTAATTCCTGTGTATGCGAAATGTGTGTGACCTTGAAACTTGATATCGACACCGCAAAATAACTTCAATTTCACATTTCATATTCTCTGTTTTCTCGTCTTTGCCAGGTACTTTTTAGAATGCTTGTTTTAAGTTAACTTTGTTGCTTTTGAAAACTTTCCATGCGGCTTTATTTTTATTTCAACAACTTCATTTCCTTGCATGTCAAATAAATATTAAGCTGCAACGGAACAAATAGTGTTAGGGAATTAAGCAAACTTTATGCACAGGTAAACGCAAAAGGGGGAAAACAGTACAGGAATGAAGGAAGTTCTATATGTTTTAGTTTTTGATTTTTTCCGTTTGCCTTACAAAGCATGAAATTCAAAATGAAATGGCGATCAGATAAATAAAAATAAAAATGATTTTATAAACGATACCAGAAATTCTTTGAACTCGCATCTAAAGAAGGAAAAAGAGAAGTCAAGGAAAAGAACAAGAACCAGTAGAAAATTATTGACTCGCCTTGAAGTGAATTACAAGTTGGCCACAAATTACTTCCGGTACTTGTTAAAAGGAAAAAGCATATAAATATTTATATATATATATACATATATATATAGATATAAGCGTGCTTAGCAAGTAGTATTCTATGGGTTGGCTTCAACTTAAAAGCAATTTGCTTTCAAATGTTAAATAGAGAACACAAGTCAGGTGGCAGATGTTTCCCTTCATTCGTTTTAAATTAGTATTTTGCGGTTGAGTATTTCTCTTTTGTTTGATTGCTTTTTAAATGGAAACATAAACATCAATGAAATTTACTTAATATAACTGACATTGTTTCTCTATTAATGTAAATCTTAAATCAATTCCATTTTCATTCGATGCACTAACTCGGAGAAGATTATGTTTTATATATTAATTGAATGATTGAGTAACACTACGTACAGCAAGAATTCTGATAAGTATCAAGAGCGAATATATACATATTTTCCATCACTTTCCATCATTCAATCATATTTTCCATTTTGCTTAATGTACAGAGTACTCTTCCATTGAAGTCATATCCTGAGTACTTAGAAGCCTTTCTTATGGGGTAACATGCAAAGTGTTACCTAAGAAAAGCCTCTTTTGGCAATTCTTTTCAAATGCACGAGAATGTATTGAAATAATAATCCTCGAAGAGTTTGTAAAGCATGAGATTAAAGAGAAAACAAACAAACATTATATTTGAAAAATATTCAAATGTGGCAATACTGGAACTATTCTCGGCGGACACTTTTAATTTAAGCGTCTTTGCTGGTCCATAGATCAGCTGATGGCAATTTATCTATAGTTAAAGAAACCTAAAGGCTTTTTAACAGTGTTGAGCTCACTTTTCGACCAATATTTATATGAAATCGATGAAAATCCGCAACTATTTTAGAAATGTAGAAAAAAGTTAAAGTGAAAAAAATGAAAGGTGCGGGAGATGGTTCGTAGAATACGTTAAAATAACGTGTTTCGAGAAAGCATCAGCAATTAAAGTTTTAGAATATTTTATGTAAAAGAAATGTTTTTTTTACTCTTTGCTACTTTTTATATTTCCGATTTGTTTGCAATCCCAGGATCATAAAAATGCCTGCCATATTTCGACATTTTTCTTCATTGTTTCTCTTCAAAGATTTTAGGCTAGAATGTGCCGGCTAGTCTGTCATGGACAGGATAGCATCCTTTCTGAAAATTTATAATCCTATTCTTAATCAACGTCAAAGTCTTTTAATTTTTCGGCAGACGAACTGGCCTTTTTCGAATCGCTGTTTGCTTATACCTATTCAAAGGCCGTGTCATTGAAGCTGCGCTAACATATTTCCCATACCTTCCCTCAAAATATTTTCATACATTTATTTTATTCTGGGCAACATTTCAATATAGGAAAAATGACTGAACGCCTTACCAAGTCTGATAAGTAATTTACAGTCTCGTTGACTGGCCATCGAACAGTACACGCGATGCGGATGATCTTTTGCGTATGGCACGAAGGCAATAATTTATTTTCGAAACTTACGAACATAAACAAATGCGAGACAATTGACAAAGCGTTTGTCATAAAATAATTTCGACAAATTTTATAGCAATGTTTTTCAAACGTTCGAAAATAATCTATACATTATTTATTTTACATTTGGGATTTTGTGATAAATCAAGCTGGAAAGGTAAAATCTCAAAGTATTGTGCTCTTCAACAGTTCGACTACGAAGAAAATGTTGTCAAACGTCCTGCGGTTATAATAGGAAACAATATATTATTAGGACACGAAATGGATATTCAAAACTTAGTGGATTACAATTACTCAACGAACAATGAAGTCAGAAAACATGTGAAAGTAAAGCAATTTATTATGCACCCTAACAAATCTGGGGACGCTGGGGGCTCCCTGATGTTGATTGTTATGATGCACAATCTTGAGGCGGACGGGGGAAATGTAGCAGTTCTACCAATAGCGAGCAAACCCTTTGAAATGAACGCTATTGATTGTACTGTGGTTATTGGAGATAGCTATGAGCCGGTAAATCCAATGGGAACAAGTGAATGCAAGGAAATGCTAGCAAAACTGCAGGAAGACTTATTATGCGTTAATTACTCGGATTCAGCACTAAAAGGTTTTGCATTAATATGTAATGAAGAATTAGTAGGTCTTAGTGATCCGAAAAAAATTGTTGTGCACCAAGGTCCAGTCACTTATATTGATATCTACAAACATAGAGAATGGCTAAAGAGCAGTATTGAAGAGCAAAGATTAATATTGGAAACAATTGGATTTCCGCACAAGCCAAATCCAAAAAGGGCATTGGGAATACCTGGACGAAGCTACGTTCGCTCTTCTTCGGGAAAGCCTAAGCTGATGACTATACCCACTTTTATACTTTTTGAGTTCTACATAAAAGGATGACGTCCACAATCGAGGTTTGGTGTTTATGTCTAAAAACATATTTTTTAATTTTCGCATTGCACCGGCAAGAAGTGAATCGGGATGAAATAAATATTTGCGTATTGCCTAATAATAGTGCTTACTAAGCAATTTATAAGATGTGGCACAAGAGAAGTCAGCATTAATTGGTTTTTCATGGGAAAAGGCCCGCATATCCCTTGGATCTATCAGTAACAATACTAAAGTGTTTAGAAGATTCTTTACATCGCTTCCTTTAACATCATTCTGCATATAACGAGTTTGAGAAAGTGATTTGATCTGAGCTATTTTCAATACCGTTCATCCTTAAGCAAACCATGTCGACGTTTCAAATTCCATCAATATATCTCGAACACAATACTCACAAGAAAGCAAGACGGACAGACAAGCTTAGATGGATACGCAACAAGATACCCATCAAGCCAATATAAACAGGAAATAAAGAAGAGCATCGTGGAATCAATGTTTCCTTTTTATTTCAGCGTGCATGCCCTACACTACTTGCAGTGCACATGCTTACAATACCCAGAACGATTTGCGGTAGACCGACCTTTTATTATATCCATCGCTCCAGAACCACCCTCTGGACAGATCTGAGCTTGCCTGTCCATCTGTCTTTCTTGTATTCTAGAGATTAACCTATAATTTATGAGATATGATGATGAAATTTGCTACATCGACGTATTTTCATTCCTGGGTCACCGCTACTGAAAATGGTTCGTGTTGGCCCATTTTCTCGAACAGTTCCCATATAATGTGTTATTCTAAAATATCGTTCTGAGAGTGACCGTCTTGAGCGAGGTGGCGCAGAATATTTAATACTGGAGCGCCGCCCACTATAATATCCTGACTTGTTGTTTGTTAATTTCACTAGAGGTTTTTTTTTGCTTTTGCCTTTAAAAAACTATAATTGTCTCCACCGTACGTTCACCTATTCTTCCGTCTTCTACAAGTTTTCATCTTGCATTGATTTATGTGTTATGAACTAATTATACATTATCTGTCCAAATTTGTTTATCGGAGTTCTTTGGCATTATAAATGAACAAGAGTAGATTTTTGGAATTATTTATATAAACACAAGCTGATACTAATGTGAAAATAGTAACTATGTGGAAAGAAGTTAAAAAAAAAAGAAAACACAAAGAAGAACAACTTATCGATAATATATACCGATATCTCATCGTTTATCGCTTAGTTTTTAGGTATAAACGAAAAGCGAAACTCTTTTAATCAATCTAAGCGAGCCTCTGGCTCTCTTGGATCTTAGTTGTCAGAAATTGAACGCGCATTCACATTCCCAACAAAGTTATTTCAATTCGTTAATGTGTATGCATACATGTGTGCATAGAATTTTAATTTTTGAAAAAATTTCACCTGCCCCATCATCATACTATAAGAAAAGAGATGAATATCTCCCGCAGTCCGATTAATGTGGTCGACTGTCAATGCCAACAGCCCGTATGGCCAGCAAGTAAATAGTTACGCAGATGCACATCCACACGTTGCATGCTCCGTTGAAACTTCATGCGAAAAAGTTATTTATAATATGGACTGATGTAGAGAGGTAAGACCGAGGGCTATCTACAAACGCCACCTCTGGGTGTACAAAATACACAATAAATAAAATTTATTCATAGTGGAGATATGATAAAAATAGAATCTTATTACATATATATATATATATTAATTTGTATTGATCGTTTCATTCTATCGGATCAATGGCAGTAGATCATGATGTGCCTGCCAATACCAACTAATATTAATCATCATCATAATAATTAATAGCGTACTTAGTAAATAAATTCGCCTGTGATTGCAAATGTTTTATTAAGAAAAGCAAGCATGGCTTTTGGATAGGCTTTTGAATGTCGCCAGATGCGGATATTCGTAAACTGCAAGCAAACTGCAACTTTCAGCAAATGCAAGAGACTTTATACGATCCAATCCGATTGCTCGTAAATAAGTCAATAAAAAAAGCAAAAATATTAACGCAATAATTTTAGGCTCAGCAGTGGCACTTTTGTCTAATTGACTCACTCTCCTGCCCGCCTATCTATTTAGAAACATGGCAAGACAATTTGACACAGCATGTTATGTGACATTAGCATGCAAACATTAGCAAAAGAAAAAGAAAAAAAAAAAGGAAAGAAAAGAGATAAGCTCCACATCAAGCACATTAAGAGAATCATAAAATCATATGTATTTTGAAATCTTGTTCTTCGGCTTAATATCTTTTTTCCTTCTTTTTTTTGTCTGACGATTAATAATTATCAACAACTGCCTCAGCGGAGGTCTCCCACTTTGAAAAATCACTTTACTCTGTCTGAAAGTAGTAAACGTGCGTTGTTGCTGTGTATGCGCTGACGGCAGTGGTGCAGCTACTTGTTATTTTGAACCGAGTGCTACTTTTCATGTTTGTTGCATCCTCCTCCTTCATTTCCCTTTTCTTGTCTTTCTCTCTCGTATCCCTGTTTGACATTTAAATTAATGCCTTCGCATGTGTGCTTTTTTTGATTTCCTTCTACAGGTTGGAGACTGAATAAAATGTTTTTGCTTTTTTTGTTCTTCTACAGTTTTATCACGTGTTTACAGCATTGTCAGTTTTGTCGGTATGTCACGATTTGACATCGTTCCTATTAATGAAGATGCTGATCTTAAGAGCTACTTGATCTTTTAAAATTCTCTTTTAAGACCACCTGAACGACGCGAACCATTGTTACATTTAAGATATTTGGCTAAAAGAGAGGCACACCAAGTTTATAATATTTTACACAAACAACATTTAATGTCTAAATAGCTTAAGAGTCAACCGCTTTACCTTTTCGATTTTAAATTTGATAAACTTTGTTTTCTTCAAAGCCGGTTCGATTTTAATGAATTGTTTGCTAGGCTTGCACATTACGTACGCTCATGTTGACTGCTTAGTAACGCAGAAGAAGAGAACAGCTGCAGTTTTATTGGGAAAGACTTTAGGTTCGACTGTTGTTCAGCTAAATGCATTTCACTTTTCAGATTTCGTTTTTTCGGAATATTTCCAGAGCAAATTATGCGCCAGTGTAATGGAGGCGCTTAAAACATTTACCGAACTGGCCGTAGCCTGCATTTTTCGGCAATTGTGTCCTTGCTGAAAATGTCCTGGTTACGTTACGGCCTAATATATTTAAAAGAGTTGCAGAAAACATGCGAAATAAATAAAGCGAACCTTTCAAGTTCACTACAAAACGAAAAACTACGTTGTTGCGAACGCTTACAGCAAATTCGCTGAAAGATGGTAATGTTGAAATCGACTTTTAAAACCATTCAAGCACGGGAGACTCCAGCAAACTTAATAAGTGTTAAAAAGCATTAAAATTTATCAGACATTGTGCCCACGCCACCGCCAAAATCCCACCTTTGTGCCGCTTCACATATATGTAAGAGCCTAAGTAGATTATAAAAAATTTTTGAAGGATATAATACTTCCAGCTTTCCGATCTCTTAAAGAATGCTGTAGGTAATCAACAAAATCTATCGTCACTTCCATATTCAGGGGTCGCCCAAGTCCTTCCTGTACATATATCCACGAAATTTTTTTTAATTACTTTTGTGTCTTATGTGGGATTTAGGTGGTGATAGATCCTCAGCATGACAACGAATTTAAATCTTTCTTATAGCCTTTAGGGACGTAAGTCCTAAGACCCCAGTTGTGTCAAATTAATAACAACATGGCTTGTAAATTGTAATTTTTCTCCCATTTTATGGTAAATGCAAACAATATTTTATTTTCCTTTTTTACATTTTTTATAGCATAAAGCATGATATCGTTTTTAATTTATGTTTGTACGACGATTTAACTTCACTCCAGTGAACAATTAGCCTATGAAAACGGCAGGTTTGTCTTATTGTATTAATAGACCTCCTCATGTACATGCGCTTTTGTATGATTAACTACAATATCACGGCAACGACAACAACAATTCTGTTATAAATTAATTTAATTAATTGCTTACAAAGTGACTTTATAAAGAGATGCTTTAAGGAATACAACTATTTTGAATGTACGGATCCTCTATTCGAATATTTCTACGAAAGGCATTAGCATACACTTTTTAATGGGTATTTAAAAATTAAATGGAAGCGAGAATAACTGCAATTTCATGACAACGCGCTTAGTGACGCCCTTGGTAGGATTGGCTTAAACAATTTGTCGAAGATGTCTCTTAAAAACCGTTTGGAAACTGAAAAGACTTCATTCGAACATGTATACAGGATAACTGGAAGCAAGTTTTCGCGTTCGTTTATACAAAAAGGCACTCAAATCTACTTTGCAGCAGGCATCTTGTAAATGCATAGAAATGGTAGCATCTACCCTCACATCTTAAGAAAAACTAAAATAATGGAACCTTTACACTCTCTGGTATTGAGTGAAGAACACAAATTTTTTAATTTTCGTGCATATGTTGTAGGACCATCCAAAGATTATATGTGAAGGACTTCTTCTCAGCTTAGCTTGCGCTGTATGGCAGTCCTTTGACCGGTATGGCCCGTTTTTAACATCTACCTTCGTGCGACATCTTCCCATGTTGCAAACAAGTTTAAAGTTAATATCGTAACGTTTGCAACCAGAAGAATACGTACCATAAATAACCAGCACACGGAGGTGCTTCGATCGATTCACAATTGTAAGAATGTATATATTTCACTCAACACAAGGGAGTCATCTGTTGTAGATTTGCTGACTTGCAGAACAACAAGGCGTATATGTATGTATACTTTAAAACAACTGTGAAGCTTGCTTCTGAATATATTGCAAACATTTTGACGAAATGGGTACACTTCGGTGATGAGTATAAAAACTAATGCCCATCCAAGTATGAACGAGCTAGGGCAGGATAAATAACTTCTGCTTTAAATATGATAACAGCAACCCAAAGATATTTTCGGAAAAGAGCGCATTTCTCCATCAAACCAAATCGGTTGTAACGGTCTTAGCGGGTTTTTCTACAAGAATTATTGACCATCCGTTTTTGGATGGTCCGAAGGGATTCAAAGTTCATTAAGCACAGACTGATATTTTAACGGCAGCATTAATGCTAAGATGATCTGCAAACGAAAAAGGCACAGATCGTTTGTACTAATCCAATGACCGGTTATGTCTAGGCTTCATTGCACATAGACGTGTATGTTGAATTAAAACTTGAGAAAGATTTTCTACTCCTGTGGCTGGTTATTACAAGATAAAACCGAATTTCAATGAAGTCTGACGGAACTCTGAATGCAAGTACAGTTTGGGAGAAAGAAAGGTCGTTCAGGCCTTTCTATAGGACAGGCAAGAATGTAAGAATTTTTCCAACATTTTCTAAAATATCTAGAGCCACTAGCTGGTAATGCTTGTCACTTAAATTACATGCGTATTTATATGTATTATGAAATATGTACACAAGTATGAAGTGCTTAAAAGTCTCATAACTAAATGCCATTAAAACCAGTATCGCATTTTTGGCCGGTACATAATTTTGTTTTCACAATTATCTAAACATAAAATATTTGTAATATGTATTATTATAAGTCATAAATTTTAAATAATTCGCAGACAAATATTGTAATATTTATTATTTAAACATTAAAAGAAAACCAAATGAATATAAATCACTTCTTATACGAAAATATATTTATATTTTAAAATTTATTTATCTTATTGAGATAAAACAGTCGAATAGAAATGCACATAAGTGGACAAAAACGCATTTTTTTTTCTCGCACCAAAACGTGTGATAATGAACACAACAACGAGTATATTGAAGTTGTTATTATAAACTCTAGTAGCTACAGTTTATTTATTGTTATTATTGTTTAAGCTATTGTTGTAGCGATTTGCTGTTTTGAAAATTGTGGATTTTTTTATTCATTTTTTTTTTTTTTTAAATAAATACTTAAAAGCCACACTGATCTTAGGTCGAAGTTTGAATGCACTCCAGTTTTCTTGCAGGTGGGTATGGGTGAGCCTTGCAGATAGATCGACTTTATATTTAAACAGCCTTGATAAACATTAGCGTCACATCCCGTTTATTACCAACAGTAACAATTCTCCCAGTTCCATTTTCCATATGTCTACTCATAGAAAGAAAGTTGAAACTAAATACGTGCGCCTTAAGGTCTTATAAATTAAGTTTGCTGGCGGATACCTTAGCAAACTTTGCAGCATTTCCATAAAAAGTGAACAATCTACTGCACGTAAAATACAAGTAGAAGCATCATAGTGGGATAGAGTGCACCATTGAACAACTTACATCACCACGCTTATAGGCCATTTTTAATTTCTCGGGCCAAAACATGTCGGTGTACCAAATTTAATGAACATATCTCAAAAATTGCGACTTGTAATTGGAAGAGGCAGGCAAACGAACATATGGGCAAACAGACGGAGGGACAACCAAGCTTGCATTAATTCACAAATTACGATTCCGCATCGATCGGTGTAAAAAAACATGGGGTTATCTCAGGTCTTTTTGTTTGTTGGATATACCCTTCTACTATCTCCACTTACTCCCTGCACAGAAAGAACGTATACTTAAACTATTCGTTCCACTATAACATATACGACAGATCATGAAAACTGATCACATTGTGAGGAACTGCATGAGGAACCTATCTGTGGCAGTAGGCAGTTATGATTTTATGGACGAAATGATCACATGTTTGGACAATGGATTAAGAAACTTGTGAATATATCTTGAGATTTTCGTTCGATGATATTTTCATTTCTTTGTGCGATAAGGAAACTTTTACATCATTATGTCTTTATATTTATTGCGAATTGAACGGCTTACAGTCAAATGCGTTAAACAGAAAATGTGCTGTTTATTGAGCACTTGAACTGGTGACTCGTCTCGACTAGGAGACTATTACAAATCAATATTTTTTATTTGACCTTCACGACTGCACGGTTTTTCTGATTCCCTCATCTATTGCTAAGCAGTAGCTTAGAGATCAAAACTTTTAAAATAATTTAAAGAGTTCGCTTTTTTGTAGACAGCAAAGTTCATTTTCGTTTCATTTCTAAAAACTAAAACCATGCGCGAACTGAACTAACTTACGATCGCTTGTGTATGATAGCTTGAATGTGCATATGTCAACAAATCTACATAGGACAACTTCAGTTGGTTAGTTTTAGATTAAATATGGCGATCGCCATGATGCGCCCTATGGTTCTTGACTATCTATGAAATAATTTATAAAAAGGAATTTTTTTTTCTTAAACAACTTCTTAGTTGAAGGGAGTAAAATGTGAAAGACAAACTTTATCTCAGTCATTTTATACGACTGTACGTGAAAAGTTAGGGCATTTAGAAAACGTCGTTGATCTCATTATAGAGATCAATATGAGAAATCAATATTTGTGTTTTATTTTATTTATTTTCTGTTTGTAGAGATTAACTGGACTAAGCCCACAAGGACTGCTTATATGTCCAATCAAAAAAATGCTGCAATTTTTTGAAGGGAAAAAATTTTTTCTTTATTGCAGTTAAAAAAGTGAACTTTCACCTATGGCGAAAGTCGTTCGACTTTCGTATTTATGCTTTATTTACAATTTATTTTTCTATTCAACTGACTCGGTTGAAGTTACCATTTGCTCAAGACTAACTAGGACGAAAGTTCATTTCTACCTTTTGATTCATTTGGAAACTTATTTCAGGAGGACTTTTTTTATATAATTTGTTTCTTGTTTATTTATTGCATATATATGTGGCACCATAAGCTCAACTACAATTGCAATTAAGCAGTAATGAGAAACGCAAAGTTATAAACTTAAACTGTCAAATTAAAAAAAAAAGTAAATAAATAAAACGTACGGCTAACAAAACCCATAAGGTACGCATCAAAGCTGAGAGTTGAGAGTATGCCATTAAAACAGTATATGTACGACATAGTCAAGCTCCAGCGACTAAGGTGAGAAGGTTTCGACTTTAAAGAATGCGATTAATGAATTAATTAATAAATTCCATTTACACTGTTACAAAATATTCTAAGTGGTTCAAGTATTTCATAACTTCGTTTATAATTTTGCTTAATGAAGTGAATATTATGAAGTGTTCCAACTTGAACTAGAAGGCTTCACTTTGTTTCACTCAAACTGCCGCGTTGTTGCACCGATTACGACTTGTTTCATCCTTTCAGAGTTACGTGAGTGCTATAACTTGCGGGTTAGGTCCTGTTCATCATCATAAATTATACTAAGGGTACTATTCTTAGAAAAGGCGAAGCTGGGCTCTTTCCGACTGAACTAGTGTTAATTAAGGACAACCATCAAATTAAGTTTCCACATGTACGGACCAATAATTTATTGAATGATCAGGATCAACCTCTTATTCTTCATACAATTTTTGACTTACTGTTCAATGGTTCTTGTATTTTGCGACAGCAAACCTACAAGAGATTGTAGCATCGGGTATAACAGAACACATAAAAAGTTTTCTCTTTTTTTTTAACAAATTTACTTAAATTTCGACTTAACTACGAATTTTTCGTTAGTACTGCCTAAGCACTGAATAGATTTTATGACATGCTTGCAAATTGCCTAACGTCATATGGTATTTGCCTTGTACCAACTTATAACATTTAATATTTACATATTAATAATCACCGGTTATTGTAGCTTAGGACAACTGTAAATCAAGTGATAGTACGAAGTTGTAGCTGCACATTGAATATAAATGTCGTAGTGAGAAAGTTCCGTGAAGAGCGCTTAGGAACGTTGACCTTCGTTTTTTTTAGTAAAGCAGTCGACTTTTTGGGATAAGCCTACGTTTCTCTGTAAGCAACAATCTAGTCTCTTTCGACAACAACGAGCAGGAGCTGTCTCCTTCAACATAGTGGCATAATCTACTACCAGATTAGATTACCAGTTAGATTACATTCTAGGTTACATTTCTTTCGACTGAATGAGTAAACAAACATACGATTCTATTTTGCGAAATGTTTAAACCCAAACCAATGTGTTCTTTCGTATATCAGAATATATCTTGACGTACCTATAAACGACTATATCAACGCTTGTCGGACTATTTAGATATAGACCACAACAACGGGTGCTCTTAACATTGTTACCATAACCACTGAATCGGGTATTGTTAAGCTAATATTATATGGTAACAATTTTTATTATATAATATTTAGTTATAGATATTTTGAGTTCATGTGTGTATTCCTTTCTCTCAACACAAGCGTAATAAATTATCACACAAATGACTTTAATGTTGTTATAGACATAAATATTGTAAAATTTATAGTTAAATATTATTTATGAATTTGTTAAGCCATTATTTATAGAATACAACAAACCGAGCTCATGTACGTACGCATGCATTCATTCTACACTCATATATATACATATACAAATATATATATATATATATGTATATATGTATGCGTTACATGTTGTATGCAAGAAAGTGTGTTTGCTGCATAGAAAAAGAGAGAAAGAGAGAGAGAGAGAGAGAGAGAGAGAGAGAGAAAGAAAAAAGAAAAAAGGGAGATAGAGACTAAATGGTTTATTATCCTTTTGTAAGCAAGTAACAAATTGCATTCAACAGAAGAATAATAGCAACAGCAGAGGAATATTACGGTTAAATATTTATTTCCATATAAAACAGCAGTTCGCAATGGATTGAATTTACTAGTTTGGCCAAGTACGTAAGCAGAACAGACTGTACTCAAGCTTTGCGATTGAGTCGAGGGAGGGGGCGAGGAAGGAATGGAGGGAGATAGGTTAGCATTCAACTTTTGCTTACACTACACTCGCTTACTCACAAACACCTACTTACCCACAACAATATGCAAATAAACCACATTAATAAAGTGCAGAAATTCTCGGAAAATATACTGCCAGCTCAATATGGTAGTGATGGTGGACACATATGGCGTTTTATTGTGTGTTATATATATATATATATATATATGTATCACAAGTGAAAATGAAATACTCTTCTTGTTGAAGTATTACATGCAATTGTACCCCTAAACTATGCCCTATAGTGTACATGGGGCTTGTACATGCTTGCGTTAATATACAATGAATACTTTTTCAATATGCACTTACACGTACACTTGCTCGTAACTATGAAATACGTGAGGTCATAAACAATTTAGCCAAATGTAAAAGGCTACTGATCTGTATATGCATAGGCCTGTGCATGTACATAATACCAACTATTCAACGTGCATAAAATATAGTTTTGGATACAAAACTCACTATAAATCTATGTGCAGAGAAAATTTATTGAAATGCAAGCATAAATATTATTTCTCTATTTAGTATCCTCAGATGGCGGCCTCGCAATGCCTGATTGTTGTTGTGTAAAAATTGTGGAATTTTACAGAACGCATACTGGTCTTGCCAAACCACAAGCTCTACAAGAATTTAGCCTAGAAACAGTACAAAACTCTTTAGAGAATTTATGATATTAAAATTGAGAAAAAGAATCTCTTAATGCATTAAAATATCACACAAGGTATGAGGTCAAGTTGGATAAGTAAATCAAAACAAAAAACAAACATATAAGGGATGGGTACATTTATTCTTATTAAGCTAATTTCTTTTATGCCAAAAAATAAATCAGAACAAATTTCTGTAAGGTGAGTATATCTCATGAAAACCTAATTTTGCGACGCCCAAAGTCACAATGGGTTATTTAGTTAAGCGATCATCTGCGCTCCCCAAGAAGTAAAACAATCTCCATTGCTAAAGTACCAGAAATGCAAAAGAAATGGGTATGAAGCACTATCGGCGTAACGCTGGTCAACATCGAAGCTTGTCTAATATCTCATTGTTTAACGTCCCCACGAAACTTCGGCGTAACCACCAACGGGACGATAGCTTTGGCGTAGAGTTGTACCCAACATTCAGGTAGGAACTATTCCCGAAGTTTTTTGATGGAAAGCGCACGACCTGGTCCTCGTGGGCAGCTAATATTTTCACCATTCCATAATAGTCCTATATAGTTTTGGGCGATCTAGTACTATATGTACGTCCCGGAAGGCCACTCAGCTTACTATCTTTTTCCGATGAAAAATACTTGAGAAGGCATCATCAACACAGTACACACTCCACTGTGTACCATAGGAAAAGATTTATTCTGATGCTTCCTTCAGATTTCAGGAAAAACAACCATTGTTACGTTATCAATAGTAAGCTTTCAACTCTTCATTGCCGACAACTATCTAGTTCTTGAAGTCAAGACATGAAAAGAATCTCTGAACGGTCTCTATTTGGTCAATGTAATATAGATAATAAGGTCTCCAAACACCAATTTCAAAGTTGGCCTCACCCTAAGCTAATTTTGTTAATTTCTTGGACGCTCTAAGACTTAATGACGTTGTATTATTGGAATCTATTAAGCCATTTGCTGGGTTTAAGACCTCAACGAACTTTGTTTGAGATAACTCGATCATTTCATAGGTCATATGGTGGGAGAGCATATTAGATATTACTAAAAATCCGAGCTGAAAGAGGGTTCAATAATTAAATCTAAATTTTTATAAGTTGACATCTAAAAGGGCAAAAATGAGGCTATAAAAAGTCTATGTACGTAAAACTATCGGATGGAACGAAAAGGGCGACTCAGTTAGATAGACTACGATATTTGCACTACGCATTTCCAACTTTAGTTGCATAAGGGCGCAAATAATGAATCAAAAGGAAGAAGCAGCAGAGACGTAAAGACAAAACAGACAACGAAGAAAGAAACACACTTAGATGTATTCGAGGTCTTAGTGAAATGTAATGTGTACGTGTTCAATGTTGTCCGTACTCTAAATGTTGTTCGAAGTTAAAAAGAAAATAATGTTTTTGTATACCTTTTTTGTTGTATTTTACGGATCAAGGTGGAAAAAGGACAAGGTCCGCCTGCCTACATGGCCATAAAAAGCAAACAAATTAAGTTCACGCATAATTTGTGCGTAACATTGCGTCCGATTTGACAGATATAGACCATGTATAAGAACATGTTTTTCTCCTGCAATGCCTTTTAAATTGAACTCAGCCATTTTCGTAGTTCTTTATTAAGTCGTCAACTTTAGTAACGTAATCAATACAAGATTGTAATTGTAAGCTATGCACATAAACACTATAATCGTTTTCCATGATCAAAAGCTGTTGCAGCGCAACAACAATAAAGTCATTAATTTTATTTTGAAAAGTAAAAGAGAAAAAAAATAATTCCAAGGAATCGTGACCGTTATAATCTATCAAAATTCATCTAATTATGAGTAATGCTCATCTATTTTTCCTTTGGATAATTTGATATCTCTGACATGAAATAATGGTCGCTCATAAATATTTTTTTATATAATTTTTTCCACAATTTTTCCAAATAATGTTTTGATTGTGAGTTTTTTTTTACCTCTTGAAAGCTTTCATAACAATGAAATATCGTTAATAAGTTTTTCGATAACCTTATAACCAAGCCGTTGTATATTTAAATTTTATCTTTTTTTTTCATGGTTTCTGGGTATGATTGTGTGCGCATTACTGTTCACCTGATATTAAATCTTAAGTGTTAAAAAGAAAAAAAATTGTTTTTTTTTTTTTTTTTTTTTAAATCGCTTGCAGCTAAGAATATGGAAATAAACATTTGTTCAATTTGGTTTGTTGTCGAACACTTCGACATTCGATTGTTTTCAAGCAAATATATGTGAAAAGTAAATAAATGGCTTATTAAACACCCTCTAAGCGATTTTAAAGTCTTAATTATTGTTAAAAGTCTTTTAAAAGTAAATGTTACTTTAACTAAATGCTGAAAGAACTGCAACGACGACGATTACAGAAAAGTGAGGGGTGCGAAGGAAAGAAAGATAAAGGGGGGTGGTGGCCGTAGCTTAGTGCGTGTGGGTCCAATCGGTCAGTACTATGCCGACTAAGTCCTGATTATAGCTATGACCAAAGTAGACTCTATCGCATTAAGAGTTAAACCCGCAAATACGGACTTGGTAGTCGCGATTCTTATCTACTCGGCTACCCATGGCAGCCATGGTCATTCCATTGACTTTGGATCCATACCTTTAGCAGCCATTGTAATTGCGCAGGTTTCTTCGACTGGCTTCTTCTTCCCAAATTACAAACAAATCGGAAATAAATTAGCGTTAAATAGGAATTAAAATTTTATTGTGGGCATAACAGCAGACATATCGGAAGCAAGCTCTAGATGAGGGCAGGAAAAACTGACTGTTTCTTTTGAGGTTGTCTGTTTCGGTTTCTTCTGGCATCCGAGCGTGCATGCGGACAGATTACATGCATTTTGTTAACCACGGGGTACTTAATTGATCAAGGAATGTTTGTGCCATCTTCCGGTTTCCGATCACCATTTTTGCGAATGTCACGATTCCATAAAAGTGATGGCTAAAGTTTGCCTGTCTTCGTTAAAACAAGTATATACAAAAGGTTTTTAGTTGTAGTGTTAACGAGACTCTAAGCCGTGTCCGTTCTTGCGATAGTCAACGAAGAGGAAGCAACTAAATGAAATTTTTTGAAATGTTCTGTTCTTTCGAAATGGACTTAGTTCCATTGTTCCATTGTTATACATGGTTCTGACACTGCCGTTGGTTTTTCAACAACAAAGAGCATGCAAAAATGATACGAGAACTTCACATCGATTAACGCAAACAATAAAATTGTGACAAACAGATGTTTAATACTTAAAGCAGTTCGTTTTAGATCTCATGCTCCTATGAGCGTATTTGCCCTACGATTTTTTCGATTCTGTATTTTTTGAGCTTTTTTCATATACCAAGCAAGAAAAATCGCACAAAAACTCCTAAATACATAAGCAACACCATGAACATCGTAGACCCCCTAAAGTCATGATTTCTACAACAGTAAACATATGCTTTTAGTTTATTAAGTGCGCATGGTTTCTTACTTATTTTCTTGTTTTTGTTAGCATCGCGTCTTGCGTTTAGCCAAAACTCATGTAACGTGCAATAATGGACGGTCTGACTCTATCTGTAATTGCCACTGATATTTAAAAAGCCAAACAACCGCTGTTGGTTGCAATTATTAATTGATGGTTGTCATAAATTTATTTTTAGTTAGCGGAATGAAAAAGAAAATAGATAAATCGTACACACGATATCAAGCTATTATAAAAAATTGCACTTTATGTGCTGTTGTGGCTTTTGGGAATTGTATGTTTTCTTGTCTATGCACAAAGAGAGAAGTTGAAGCGAAGTGCTTGTTGCAATAATAATAAAGAGGTGGTGGTAGCTTTTCTTTCTATAAAATGCCAAATTGA
This sequence comes from Glossina morsitans morsitans, assembly GCA_001077435.1. Lineage (NCBI taxonomy): Eukaryota > Metazoa > Arthropoda > Insecta > Diptera > Glossinidae > Glossina > Glossina morsitans. The sequence continues at coordinate 121,273 of CCAG010002830.1, forward strand.
GATATCTCGCTTAATGTAACAAGACAAAGACGGACGAAGAGCCAAACAGATCACTTATCCATATACATATATATGTGTATAAATGTACTTATGTATGCATTCGTATATAAATATATATATATTTGATATTAAACTGACTGCATGATTGTCAGTTTGACTGTTTGAACCGATTGGCAGAATAAGTTGTAATACAAGCAAACAATGGCGAATTTTGTCGGGATACACCTCAATTTCTTGCTTCAAGGAGTTGTTTTTATTTTTTTACCTTAGTAAGATGTTAAACATTTTTAAAAGAAAACGTGTGCGCCTGCGCGGTACCAACATCATTAACGCCACCACCACCAGCAACACCAGTTGAACTGAAAACGCTTTGGTAACTTTTTATAATGTTTACTAGACGTTCATTTAGCCCAAAGAGAGAACTGATGCCTATGTTAAAAATAATACATGTGTATGTATCTTTGTGTGATTTTTTCTTGCTTTTTTTTTTTGTTATTGGTATTACTACGCCCGCCACCGCTCCTTGAGTATTGCAGAAACTCACAAGAATTAAAAGAGAGGCGTTGAACAACACGATTTGCCATCAGATAAGTTTTTCTACCATTCTTTATAATAAAGGGCTTGCAGTTAATGCTTGATTTTATTGTTTATTGCACAAAAATTTCTACAATATAAGTCTTGTTGCATTAGCAACGATCGCCATGAACGAAATGAGAAAAACGTTTACAGCGCAGAGTCTCCAACAAATTACAGTCAATAATTTAGATCATTTCATTATACGCGAAAATACTATATCATGTTACAAAGGTAATGTGGGACCACTCATAAAAAACAAAATATAATAATAGTTCAAATAATAATAAAAAAAAAAGGAAAAGCAGTGAAAAAGAGCACATAGTAAAAAAACTATGATCTCATAACCGCAGTCACAAGCTCATAAGGTTAACAGGCTAGATTATCAAGTCGGGGCGAACTCAGCGAAAATACTAAAGCAGCGCTCAACATTATTTATTGAAATTTCGTTAACCTGTTACATTTGTTTCGAGCCTTAATTAAACATCTCAATAACATTTTTTGATCTGCAAATATTATAGGTAGGTAGCGAAGTTGTGTCGTCAAATTTGAATATTTCTCTATACTAACATCTGGCATTCCGATATTTGATTACAGGCAAGAATAGTAAGCAAAGCTGAAAAATGGATTTTTAAAATTCTTGATGACCCCAGCTTATGACAGACGAAATAAACAAATCATTTTTCACGAGTTGGAGAAGATTTTAAAAATATTTGAAAGGTTTCCCCGCATCTTCAGAACCTTGATAAAAAAAGGTAAGAGGAAGCCTGCTATCCCTAGAAATGTCACTTGAGAAAAAAAAAACAATAAAGTGATTCGATTGAGTGACATCTGTCGTTGGGGTGTTCACAACCAAACTCACCATGTTACTCAATCGAACAAAAGGAATTTCATCACCAATCAGTGAAACATAACCTACAAATCAAAAATCAAAAAATTTAATAAAAATCATCAAATAATTCAACATCACCAATAATTCTTAAGACATTGAAATTAAAAACTTAAATTATGTTACTGGGTTATGGGCGTAAAGTGAAACATACAGGCCTAATCCATTTGTTTCTACCTCCGATCTAAAAAAAAAAAAAGATTCAAACTTGAAGAACTTGAATGTTTTTTACACTACACAGCTAATCTTCTGTTGTTGATTTGCAGAAGGGCGGGAGTAGGAGGAAGATTCGATTGGGTCTTGTGACATGGCGGACTTTTAGTGCGCATAAATATTCAACAATTAAAAAAAAGGAAAAACGGTTATACGAAGACCCAAAATAATAAAAGGTTGGTTTGAAAGCAGTTTGATGAAGAAATATAAACGTTTGTGGCACAACATAAACGTCATAAGTGTTTCAGGTGCGCTTTTTTTGCGGTTTTCTACGACACAAAAAGTTTTTTTTTTCGATTCGTATAACGTCATCTCATCGAGATGACATTAATAGCTTCACGGTGTAGTGTATTTCGAGTTCCTTCAACGGGCCAAACTATTAACAAAAAAGGTTATTTGAGTTTGAAGATTACTTTGAAGACGACGAAATAGATTTGGAATAATGAATAGATTGAAAAAAGAAAAAATTTAATTGGTCATACTTTTTGGACGCAGTATATATATATAAATATATACATATAAATATTGTTGTTGTTATTAGAGAAGTACATTCTAGGACTAAAGCCTTAAGGCCCTAGCGTCTAAGGCTGACGGATTTA
>CCAG010002832.1:0-20452 GCA_001077435.1 Glossina morsitans morsitans
AAAAAAAAAAAAAAAAAAAAAAAAAAAAAAAAAAAAAAAAAAAAAAAAAATCAGCTTTGAAATAATTTTTCTCCTTTTGCTTTTGCTTTTAGCAAATTCACACATCAGCAAAATTTTAATGTCATTGTTCTTGTTCATGTTTTTTTTTTTTTTTCATTCGCTTCCTCTTAGTTCCCTTTTACGCTTTTGCTCCATTTCTCTTCTCAAAGTCTCTTTTCCGCAGGTGAAATTGTTTTTACCAAACAACCGAATGTTGTATGCCGTTACCTCGACGTTTGTTGTTTTTATTGTTTTTGTTGTTGTTGATGATGTTGTTGCTGTGGCCGGTTACAGTTTATAAAAGCATATTTAATTTGCATAAAAACGTTTAAAATATTTTAGCAGACTTTTGCATAGTTATAAAAGCGCTCAGATTTATTCATGTGTAACGTTGATGTGGATTAGGGTCGGCTTATTAATTAAAAGGTGTTTGTTTGGGAAGTTTTTAATGTTTTTCTTTTTTTTATTTATTTATTTATTTATTTTATTTTATTTTTTTTTTTTTGAAATTTAATGAAATATACACACAGGAATTTTACACATCAAGCTAGAGAATTTAGAGAAACTGTAAAATGCGCTTAACATAAAAATGTTTATCTGCATTGGGAGAAATGAAATGATTTACAACTTTACGTACATTATACGAAATGGAAAATACATATTAAATGTGTAGGAAGAGAAAAATATATTCAACATAGATTAAATATTTTGCAACCATCAAATATTTGTATGGTTTTTTTTTCGGATTTTTTTCGATATTTGGACTTGGTACGTAAGCCTAAGCTTGCTAATGCATATTTGGTTTCCTTTTCTTTGCAAGGAGGGAAAACTGGGCGAGACTGGGAAAACGTTTTGTACATGTACGTTTAATGCTGTCACATGTACCTTTCCAGGTGATGTTTAGTAGCTTTCTGTTTATTTGATTCACTTCTTGTCTTACTTGCATTTTAATGACAAATACTGTGGCTGCTCCATATTTGCTGGAGTGATGCAATGCGAAACTAGGCAGGTTATCGGCAGAGAAACTCCTCACATCTAATCTATGTTTGCCTTCCTTACTAGTGGCTTGGAGAAATAAATATATTTGTTTTACACTTACGAATATTAAGTACAAAGCAAACTATTTTGAAACTTAAACATACAAAAGCAGAGCCTAAAGCAGCCACGGCTACGTGGTACTTAACCTACACGCGGTCTTATTATACTGTATCATGATCTGAAGCACCATTCCCGAATATTTAAAGTCAATATATATGACAGCCCGACTAGAATGAAATATTTCCGAAATTTAAGGCCTAGAAAGAGTAAAAATACTTTTCTCCTCTTAAATTGTTGGACTCGAACGTAGAAACTCATTTATGCAGGTCAGCTGTTTGCAAATCTAAGGTTCATAAGCTTTTGGCAAACGCAATGGCAAACGCTCCGCTTCCAAGTTTTGCGAGGACAAATTGATCGAGTACACAAATATATGACGTCCTAATTATTAAATGCATATAAAGCGACACCCAGCGTAAATGAGCCCAAGTTGCAAGCAAAACAATTTTTCAAAGGATTTGACTACCGAACGTAGGGTCTACATGCGACATCTTTCATCCTCACATTCTAATCGGTGCTGTTTGAAATATTAATTTAGTCGTCATTTCTAATAATTATGTGACCAGTTTATAGGTTTAGACTCATCATAGTTTATAGGTTAAACTCATCAGAATGAAATTTTACCAATCGCTTGTGATAAACGTTTCCGTTAGCTATCTTTATACGCAGTTTGCCCAATGTTTTGCAAGTAGACGTACTCTCATTCTGGGACTTGGTTAGTCTTAAGAAGCTCTCCGTTCTCCGCTCTCTCTTCTGTTGCGTTATGATGTTAGCATGAGTCTCAATTATATGCCAAGCTACACGGAAGAGAGTGCTAGTGTTAGTGATAATTATTGACTCTCCATTAAAGAGCTGCTCTTTCTCTACCTTTCTACCCATGCTCCTTTGTATCAAAGATTGTCAATGCAAGTGCAGGGGAGACCTAAGTTAGTCCATTGTGCTTCAAATGCATTTTTATCTTTTCTGACGTATAGGCCATCTTCACATTAAGTCGTATCTTTGTTAAGATAATTGATAATTCCGCGGCATTGAAAAATCCAGCAAAACTAAGCAAAAAAGAAAAAATACACACATAGATAAAACAAGGAAGTATTGGTTGCTTTATAAAAAATAAGAAAAAAATATTATAATTATTCTTTACCATAAAGCTTTTGCTTATGTTTACAGAAATACGGCCATTCTAAATTTTTGATATGTCTGAAAGAACATGAAATTTATCAAAGAAATCTGCTTTTGTTTCAATCTTACCATCGTTTCCAAAAACCCCCACATATATCTCTTCCTATCTTAATAGGAAGCCAGTAAAATGATTATAAGAAATTTCAGAGAAACAAGGCAACGTTGAGACTGTGCTGCAACAATATATTCTTCTGATGGCTTTTAACGTCTTTTAAGACCTAATAAAAAGTTAGGAGCCCCCTTATTTCGCTGAAATTATTCATAACATTGTTCGCAAAAAAAATTCTTGCTTATTAGCAAAGACGTAGGGATAAAAGTGGCTTCTTCTCAGAACGGAAGGGTATAGGAAATGGAACACATTTGAAAACGAGGGAAGGAAATAACAAAGGAAAGGTAATTTAAAAGCAAAAATGGACGAATGTAGCTAAAGCGTTCTTACAGTCCATATATATGCCTTTTATAAGATTTTCGAAATATCAGAAAGATTTCACAAATATAACATAAATTCTGTGCTAAATACAAAATAAAGATGTTAGGATCAGATGTTGATGTTTCAAATATGATTTTCAAACCACATGTCCATATGGCCATGACTAGTATTATTTGTGGAGCAAGAGAAGATCTAAGGTAAGATTAGACCTTTCCTTCCAAGGTTAGATTTTATTTTTCCCTACCTAAGGGCTAACCGCCTTCCATCGTGACAATAATGCTAACACTCATGGCCATGAAAAGTTTTTCTTCTCCTTACATTGCTTTTATATTTCAATACGAGCACTGTGCAACAAATCTAGAAGACTTATTAAACCTCACTAGACTTTCAAAGATTTCTTTCAATTTTTATTATTTACATTAGAGATTCCTACTCAGTTCGATTAAATTTTTCATTTTGATTGAAAATAACGTTGACGTTATTTATTTTTTTAACAAACGAGTTTCTTTTTTTTTCTTTTTTTTTTTTTAACAGAGACATTATTTTAATTGTAAGCGAAGCGTAAGTGCACGCAACTTTATACATCGTTTGTATACACTTGTTAGGTTGGTATGTTATTTCAAGCTTTTAGTTCATTTAGTTTATCTCCTCCTTCTCGTCTTCACATTTCTTCTACTCCATTATAATGCTGTTGTAACCAATTTCCACTTGATTGCAATATTTACATTCTCTTGGAGCGTTTTAATTTATTTGTGAATAGATTTCGATATGTCGGCAAGAGTGATAGCATCATCATCGTCATAGCATCACAGTATTACCCCTTGACGTCAACGCAGACATTTATTTTTAGTTATTTGTGGTACGTAGTTCGTTACCAATTCTCCATCACACAAATACTCCCCAGGGGTTATTTCATCAACATTTTATTTCATCTTTAATTTCAATCAATTCAACCACTGTGCCAAGCAACCAATATCATCCAAGCCAAACGACGATACCAACGACACCAGTACTAACTAATGCACGTATAATGTGCGTGTTTGATCACCCGATCGAAGGGGACCGGGATGTAAAGAAAATAAACATATCAGCATCCTCTTACAGACTTGTATACACATACACACACTAAATACTTTTAAGTAGATTTTATAGTGTTGCGAATGCGAACGTGGTAGATACGTCAAAATAGAGCAAAAAACAAAACAAAGCAAAACAAAAAAAAAACCAAGAATGAAAGAAAAAACACCAAACAACTTGAAATAAAAAACTATAAAAAATAACACAGCAACAACTTTTCTGACAGCATAATATTTTATGTTTTGTGCTTTGTGGTTTTGTATTTTATTGGGGCAAACTCTGGAGAGGCATTCAGGGAAAACAGAAAACAGAAACCAAAAAAGTGGAAAAATTGAAAAAAGAAAGCCATCCAGTAGAAGAGAAACGAAATGCCAAACTTTAGTAGTACATAAAATATGCATAAGCACCCATACGCACCGAGACACACACTTGCACACTAGTACACTTGCATATACATCGCCGCATTTGTGCTGCTCATATATAATAATACTTTATAGTTTTGCTTTTATTTTTAAGTTTTTTTTTTTTTTTTTTTTGGTTTTTTTGCGAAAAATATATCTAAACTTTTTTGCAATGATAAGTTAAAAAACAAAACAGAACACTACAACATCATTATACCGCATACACATAAAACATCACAGAATATTGTGCGGTAGAGCATGTTTGCATGTCTCCGTTGCCACACATGCAAATTGTTTATAATGCATTAGTAAGCGTAAATTTTACAATCGGGCGTCTACGTGCACATGTTCATTCGCATGTGTGGGTGCCTCTATTTTATTTTACATATATATATAAAATTTTTACATTTGATATAATGTTTTTACGTATTTATGATTCCGATCGTAAAAATTATTTGGATGGAGTGAGTACATGATTATAATAACTAAGACAGTTCGCTAAGCTTAAGACGAATTCTCAAAGAACCAGCGTATGTAACTCAAACAAGTTTCAAAAAAAGCTTACACAATCCCTTTTTTTTTATCCAAGTTACACATTAACCGCCAATTAGGAACAGTTGCATTCGTTTCGATGAATAACTTATGCCAATAGCATATGTAAAGTGAACATTTTAGTTCATCATGATGAGCCAAAACGTATATGAGCTCATAATTGAAAGGAAAATTAATAAATGAAAACATTGATGTGCATGATATGCATCCATATATGATGTAAATGCTTCTACGGTTAAATGGAAACATGCATGTAATGATACAATTATTTATATGGGTTCCGATGTAAATACAAGACAAAAAAAATAAAAATTTTTAATTAATGAATTTTTACATCCTAATATTAATTTTTGAATTTATATTTATATCTACATTTATATTTATATATTTATATTTATTTCATTTACATTTATATTCATATACCTTTTAATGCTTACTCGAACCTTACAGTCCGTTACAGGTCGCTGTCGCAATGGACTCTCACTAATTTGCTCTCTGCTCGCTGCATCACTCGTACAACATACGAAAGGAAACAATTCAACGGATTGCGTTGTGGTCGAATCGTATTTAAATCTAAGAAATGAAGAAGAAGAACAGGAAAGAAAAGAAATATTATTCAGACAAGACAAATAGACAATCGAATCGTATTTAAATTTAAGAAATGAAGAAGAAGAAAAGGAAAGAAAAGAAATATTATTCAGGCAAGACAAACAGACAAATAGACAAATAGAAGACAATGAATTGCAAAACGTATTGAAGGAAAATCCAGCTCAAACTCGCAAAGATCTTTCTAACAGCTTAGCGGCTGATGAATCAACTGTTTCTAGATTTTTACGTTCCATGGGAAAGATCGTGCTACTGCACGACTTGAGTCAAAAGGCCATTTCGCACCGTTTCAACCCCGTGACATCACCGGCTGGCAGGCGTGTTTGAAATGCTGAAGAAGTGCAAAAATGGGTCGATGATTGGATTGCTATCAAATCAATATCGCTCTTTCGACCTGATATATGCATGTTGCCAGAAAGATTGGAAAAACTTATAGTAAATCATCGAACATATTTTGATGAATATATGTTTTAACAAGTTTTCTCAATAAATGCCTTTTTCAAGCAAAATACATGCAAGCAATATATAAAAATAGCAAAATACGTAAAGGCGTACGTAGGCCTATCCTTCTCTTTAGATGCCTTTCTTTCTATTTGACAAATAAGATCACTTTGCATTATTTTCCCTCCCCAGAAGATCATTTGAACGTAATGCATATTAGGAAACGAGAAGAGTGAATAATATGCTACCCTAATGTATAAGAGGAATAGTAATAAAATAAGATAATAAAAAGTGATAATAGAAAAGTTTTCAAATGTCATAAATATCATTGGGCCGGAGTTAATTTCTTATAATGAAAATTAACCCTTGTGACCGATAATTTACGGCGGATTTTAAAGATAATCAAATATTTCAGATTTTCAACTAAGCAAATGAATTTGACATTAAAATCTTAAAAACCTAAAGGCTTGCGTATGTTTTGAAATTTCAAAAAAAAATAGATTTGAAGTCTATCAAAATAAAACTGTAGGAGGGAGAGCACTCTCGTCCAATTCCTACTATTACTTTATTTGTTAGATGTATTTCTAATTCTAAATGCGCGGTGGGCACAATTCCTCAGAGATTTCTAAATGGGATTCTCTGGAGCTAGAAGGGCTAGTTTTTTCGTTTGCTTAACATTTATTTTGCAAGCAGTACATGGTGCAAATTTAGTATGCAACTAACTTTCAAAATCAAATTTCATCTTTAATTTAAATACTCACTCAGACTCACATGTCAGACAAAACTGTTATGGGTAGTCATGTTCACAATGAAAACAAAGGCTTAGCTACCGAACTTTCAAAATTCTTAGGTGAAAATTTTGTAAAACATATTTTAAATGTTTGTTTTTAGTTTCTTGAAAATTGTAAGAAAACAATTTTTCTTTCATTAAAATTATCGTTTATCATTAACACGTTCGCGGACGTGAACGCTATAGCACTCATTTTCATAGTGATGCAAAATGCCGTGAATGCTACAGCATTCAAATTTTAAAGCCAATTTTTGTTCTATATATAGCTATAGCATTCACGTCGTCCTAGTTGAAAAATATGACCGTGATATGATATTGTCGTGGATGCTATAACATTCATTTCATATCACAGTTAAAATGCGTTGTTCTGACTACTCTTATAATATATGTATAATCAGATTTTGGATATTACAACTAGTTTCAAAAATAATTGCCTGTCTATTTTTGCAACTTCCTGAAATTTTAAATGTCCTCGAACGTGTTAAGAAAATGCTGTTACCTCTTTCGAATATATATTTTTTCTTCATAGCTCATGTAACCCCCCAACCAGGCCTTACATACGATCGATAGCTTCTATTTGTTCTCGCTATAAAAACTCAAAATGTCAATAAGATGTAACGCAAACACTCATTTAGTCTGCTATAAATTGAAAAAAAAAAACAAAGTTGATTACATTCTTTGGCATAGAAATTATTCATCATGGAATGTATAGAAAGTAAACCGTGACTACTCCTTGATTATTGCGAGAACATGGGCGGTGTGGACTGGAGGAATGGAGTAGTCGCTCGGCCATGTGTGTAGCATTCTGTTTGCGTACACATTATCTATCAGCGAATTGATTAAGAGAAAGGCGTACACTTTTCATCCGCAGGAGAACCTTTTAATATTACGAAAATAAAATGAAGTATTTCCCGCTTGGTTTTTGGACGATTCATGAAAATTTGGCACATCTGATTTCATTTGTATGAAGAGAGCTTGCTGGAAATTTTTTGGCTGGACGCCAAATGTGGGTGTACTTAGCACCCGCACCGAAAGATTGGCGCACATTCACTGCGTCAAAACGTTTGCACCCGCTCAGAAGGAAGCTTTAGAGACCTCACTATAAGTGTGTAATCAATTGACCTGTGATAAGTTCGAAATCCACCTAAACTTGCCCATTCGTTGTTTTGTTATCAAGGGACATGGAAATGAATATAGCGGATATATTCCGATCAAACATAAGATCCCCCTCAAAATGATTCCTGCTAAGTCTGCTGGAGCAAAGAGTTATAAAAGAAATACTAGGCACTTATATATCTGTCAATGATGCTGGAATGAGTGTTAACTTGTTTTTGGGAATTCTCTATCGTCCCGGATAAATGCAATTACATCTTTCACTGAACGGGAGTAATAAGAAAACCAAAACAAGGAAAATCCAACATGGGTTAAATCAACAAACGGAACTTTACTGATAAGAATCTATAGCTTGGATAGCACTTGAGATGACTGTAATTGATTGGCATTTAGGATTAATGCTAACACGTTAAAGTTCACAAGACTAGATATCACGTTTTGAGTACGATTAAAGCTTTGAGCGCAAAGTTATTAAGAAATTTACACTGACTTCCCATGACGTAAATATTAAATATGTTACACTTACGCATTCATTCGCCCGTATGAAGAGATATAAGTTTTTTTCAAATAAAAATTATATAAAATCTTTTATATTTTATTATTCCTTTTATGATACTTAGACTTGGAAGAGAAAAAGAGAGAAAGAGAGGGACAAAGAAATAATAACTACAAAAAACACGAAAAATTAAAAAAGAAAAATGAACTTTACCGTCAATATATATACAATATGTAAATATGTATACGAACTTACATACATATTTGCACACACTCCCTCTCATACGTACATAAGTCAATTTCGCATTTCACTGCACATCACTTAGAGTAGTGCATATTGGTCATGTATTCTGATAACGAAACAAATGTGAAATACTTGATTTATTTTAACCACACACCAACCCGACCAAACTGACTGACTGGAGCTTGCCTGGCTGGCTGGCTGGCTTGCTGGCTGGTTGCCTTATTGCCTGGCTGTCTAGATGGCTGGATGGCTGCCTGTACAACGGAGGAGACGGCCAGCTAAACAAATGATGGTTAGTGGGATAGATAGACAGACAGATGGGAAGTCTGTTGGTCAGTCAGCCATACCTTCGTCTATTCATACCAGTGAACTTGTGATTGTACAGATTTGATTTAAGCGTATGGCACAGGAAGTCACAGTGAAATCAATCATGCGATCTCCTTTCAATCGATACACATCCACATTGTCGCAGTCAGAAAGATAGACATACATATACAATAACTCGAATAATGGTACATTACTTTTATTTCTTTTTTATTTGATATGTGTTCGTTCATTCACAGTTCATTTTTTTTGTTTATCTTTTTTTTTTTTGGTTTTTTGGTATTTTCTTTTGCATTTTTATTTTCACATTTCATTTATTTTTCTTTTTCCTAATACTAGTTGTGGCAGTCGAAACGATTTAACTCGTTCGGTGGGAACAATTTGGAGATATATATATAAAAAAAAAAAAAAAAAAAAATTGAATAAAGTTTCTAGCCCTCAAAAAAAAAAAGCAAAAGATTAACAAAAATTTTGTGTGCAAATCAAAAAGTGAGTCAATCGGAAAGATGAGAATGAATGACTGAATGACTGGCTGAATACATTTACTTTCTCTGCTGCTTTTTACTTTTTTTCCTTTTTTTTTTTTCATTTGTTTGAGTTGATTTTGCCGACTCATTGTAAACTCACAAAAAGAGTTTATATTACAGTTTATAAATATTATGAGGTTCTCGTCAGTTTTATTTTGCATACACCAAATATATATAACTATATATATATAACACTTTTTTTCTGACGCATTCTACTTACTAATAATTCATAAGGAGAGAAAGCGTGCGCATCCTTTTTTTTTTTTTTTTTTTCAATAAAATTTTCATAGTTTGTCAATTCTTGGCGACTTGAACTTTATTTTAACTGCTTTACATTATTTGAACTACTTTTTATTTCACAAAGAATGATATAAATATATTTGTAACAGATGGAAAAAGTTTAAAAAGAAAAGTTTTTTTTTAAGCTTAGTAACTCTAGATTAATTACAGTCGGAAGACTCCGTATGCATGTTAAGTTCAACTTGATAATAAAAATCAATTGCGATTAATTAATAACGGATTTGGAGGGCAATTCAAGTCTTGACTAATAAAAATAAATGCTATTCATTTATAAAACTTGCAAGCGTTTGGAATCGAAACATCTTGGCTGTTTAGAGTAAAATTAACCTGTCAACCATGACCAAGTTAAGAATTACATCTAGCGATTATTCTATGGATTTGAATTTTGCGTTAAAAGTACGGGAGTGTTAATATTTCCTGCGGACTTTCTGAGCCAATTGTTATCGTTTTTAATTTGATAGATATCTATAAATATTCTTTATTTAAACTTCAGTTGTTTAGTGTTTGATAGCTGCCAGGTAACCACAATACGTCAACGTTAACTGTGTGATTAAATCTGCCACTTGTGTAACGAATCAAAATAATGAATTGACAATTTTAATATTTATTATTTACATATATATTTCAGATTGCAATACAATTGAAATCAGTAACTATAACTGGGAAATTAAAGCAACAGACTGGCAGCTTAGTGACATTCTCGGAGGACGGCATACTTTATGGCATTAACAGAACTCGCTGACGGATCAAACAAAAGAAGGTAATTATCATGCAGTTCAAAAGGTGCCTGGGAGGGATTATGAAACTAGTAGTTTCTGCGATATTGTGATCATGTAAAACTGTCGACCGTGCCATCTACGAGGTACACTAAACGAGATTCCCTGAAGCAGGAAAGAAGAAAAAATTGTGGTAGTAATTAATTTTGCAATAACCACACTATTCAATATCTTACCTTTTTTGCAAGGCAGGCAGACCGATATGAGCTTTAAACTATGTTCACAAAGTAATAGCTCCACAAGACAGTCGTGCTTTAATGGCCACAGAGGAAAGACGAAAAAGTTTCGCTGCATCCATTCATTTAGGTCAACGCGAGATCTACAGCTTGGTTTCTACACTAGAGAAGAGCATTGCACCATAGTTTTAGGAGAACTAGAAACGATTTGGCCTAAATAAATTATAATTCAATATGTGAGTTAGACCTTAACTTTGAGTCCAAGCTCAATGCTCAGCCCATTTACTCTTCTATTAAATTAATCAATGAATTCGTTATCGAACTCGTTATTATAAATGTGTTCCGCTAGCTACATTTGTCTCGAAAACACTTTCGAATGAAAATTTTTTAACACACTTAGCATCGTTTTCGAAGAAATGGAAAGGATTTCGAAACTTGTAAACTGTAATAATTAATGTGATATGAAATTGCTAGTGTTATCAGGAACTGCGTTGACAAGTTGCAGGGTCGAGAGACTAGTTCGGTAATGCGGTTTGAAAAGAGAAAAATTAGAAAAAACGACTGGGACGGTCTTAGCATCGGCTTTTTGAAGAGCAAATGGAGTACATCTTGCAAAGCAAATGGAAGCGCTTGCTCTTCGATTTCAATATTTTCCAATATGTTCGTATCGTATCTAAGCACAAATAAAGCAAATGTCTTCCGCTTCAAGTATTTTCCTTTATAAGAAAGAGTAGTAACGGGCGTAAAAGAATAACTCAAAAACTCGACAGTTTCTTCTCTGCCTCATTTTAAAATGTTCAGAAACAAGGAAAGTAAATGCATTGGCATCGAAAAAGAAGATGCTCTAGCGACGTGCTGGTGTATCAGAAAAGTGATTTTTCGCAACACCGAGCCGGTGTTCAACTAAAATGGTCAGACAACGTGTGCATCAGTTAGAAAATCGCAGAAAGTTATACTATTATATAACGTACAGCCATGAAAAACACACTTAGATCAAAACTTAATTAAAAATATGTTTTAACATATAATTAAGGGACTTGGGCTTTTTGTTTTTCGTCTTTTGTCAATTCATATTTACGAAGTGTGTTGTAAAAGTGGTAATCGTATCTCAGGTCATAAGAATAACAGGAAGAGTGTAGACAACAATTTTGAATATGAGATATGCCGCAGTTTTAATTGTTTTATTTGTTCAATTAATCAGTGGCTATTTTTGAAAGTTATTATTGACCCTCCTGGTAAAAGGAGAATTGTCGTTAACTTGCATCAGGAAGAAGAACAGCGGTAAATAAATAAATATTGTTATAAACCTAATTAAAATTCGTATTTACTTGTCCGATGAAGCGACGTATGCTGTGCTTCCCATTTTTCTAAGGCTGTGCACATTCATAATATCTCTTTGTGAAAATGCAAAGTTTCTCTGCTACCTCGTGTATCAAGAAATTCGAACTAATATTTGACGATCTATAAAGGAATGAAATTCAATCTTCAAAGTATATGCATGATATGTATTTTGGGTTGAAGTGACCCCAAACTGCCTATCATCATTTTACGTATTTTAGTATTTTGTATTTTATGTAGAAGACACAATGATCTGCATTTTAGATGAGCGGTAATTTATTCATCAAAATGTATTCTATCGCCAGGAAAGTACGCCCTAATGCTTGCAATGTAGCTACGTCAGCGCTCCTTCAAGGATTTTTCATTGGCTCGTCGCTGGTGGACACTCTAGCATATATAGCCATTCTTATTTTGTCCCTTCATTTGGCATGCACGCTAGATCTTTTGGCGGAATGAAAACCTGTCTGCTTATTTTTTCTTTTTTTTTCCGACATCAGTTCGCTGCTTTCAGTTCGAACTTTAATTTAGAAATATTTTATCAACTTCCTTAGGAATAATTCGACCGAAGTCAAGGCACTTCACAGGTTCGAAAACCATCGACTAAATGACAAAACTGAGTGCAAGAAATCCAAGATCAAATCTTTGCCTGAAAGATACTTTTATTAAGTTATGTGATTTACGAAGGCCACCACGCATTCCCTAAGGCGGTGCGTATTCAAAAGTCATTCCAATGCATATGATGGTTTTCTTATTAGTTTTTGCTCCTTCTTTTCGTTCTTCTTCTTTTATATCCCTAACTAGTTATTTATTGCACGCACGCAATTAAACCCACACACACACACACACACATTAAATCTAACCCAGCATAATGTATGTGTGCACTATCTTAGCCAGTGAAACAGCACCTAGCTACGTTCTTGCAATATCATGCTGCATAGAATTAATGCTCTTTGGTTGAGTTAATAAAAACATAAATAAATTTCAAATTCCATACGCTTTAGATAATAAGCAAATCTCGTCTTTAATAAATTTATGCAAGGTGGACAAACATTCCTACTTAGAAACCCAAAGAAGTGAGCTAACGCAATTGCGAATGTTGCTACGTGTACCTATATATATATATGTATATATATATATATATATATATATATATATATATATATATATATATATATATATGTCTGTATCTACTTGTATAGGAAGACATGCCTGCACCTGCACGGCAAATAAGTTATTTGCATATCATCAACATCAGCATCAGCAACTAATATCCGTATGGCATAAAGCAATCCTACGAAAGCAGAAGGATTGCCTTGGAATTTTAAGTACTTATTTCATTCTTAATGCAAACATTGTTTATTGAAAACTTGTTTATTCAACACTACTTCAAATACAAATTCAAGTACGTACGTAAATGTATGGCTGCATGAAATAGTACGGTAAAGGCAGAATATAGTAAGTAAAACAAAAAAAAATATATATATATGTATAATAAATAAAAATAAAAAAATAAATAAATAAAACAACTGCATGCACACACAGTGTAAAATGTAAATTATAAAATGTGCTGCTGTTACTGCTACTGCTGCTGGCGCTGCTGGTGCAGCTACAAGAGACAGTTAAGCATTCTTATGAAACGACATCCTGATGCACTTGTGCCGCAATACAACAGCACTTACATTTACATTTGTACAATGCACGGCATATACGAACACACATTCACACACAACAAATTTTTATATCCTCCATAACACGTACCGAGAGTAAATCACACATCTACGAGTATATATAATTTTTAAGTCAAAAGGCGACAACATTGCTCTATTGTCGTCATTGCTAGTGAGATTGTTGCCGGTGTATATATATATATATATATATATACTTATATATATGAATGTGTGTGCGTGTGTGTATGTATTACTTATCTGGTGTATGCAAATGGAATTCTTTAATACACTTCTGCCGTAACACAATATGATTGTATTTCCCCCCCTCCACTCAAACTTTATTTTATTTTCTGCATTGCATGCGTGTGTTTGCCAAGTGCTAAAATGACTCGCAATAAAATATGGTATCTATGATGGTATGAGTGTACTTGTATTTGAAATTTTAACTACATATTGAATAGTACAAAAACAAAAACAACAAGTACGTACTTCATACATATAGTGAAACCAAAGAAAAGATTGAGTTGCATGTGTGACTTTTGTATTAAAATAAATGTTAAAGTGTCCGACAACGAGTACAACTAGAAATTGTGGAAATCCAGAAGCAAACACACGTGCGCTTACACTATATGCTAAACGAAAAAAAAAAACAACAACAACAACAACAAAAAACTATGTCGTTTTGCCAACGCAAATCCACCACATAAACATTATTTTGTATTAAAAAGGAAAATAATAATAATAATAGCAACAACAACAAAAACGAACCAAAAAAAAAAAAATCATAAAAATAAATTTTACAAAATACATTCAAACTGTATTGTACTGGGAAATAAACTTTTTGTTTGTTGGCAGTAGTACAAATATTGTTAAATAAGAAAGAGAACAACAACAACAACAACAACACAAGCAATAAGAACAAAATTACGACAAAAGTAATATCAAGGCATCAACTCTGGGTTGCTGCTCTATTGTGAATAGTAACAGGATGAAGCTGTGCTCTGTGACAAAAGTACAAAACACTAAATCAAATAACCTTTTTATACAAAGAGTTTTGCGTGTGTATTTATGTTAGCATGTGTATGCACGTGTAAGTTTCTAAATTAAATACACTACTACTACCGCCACTACAGCCAACTCTCTTATATATTTACTACACATACTCGCAGGCAAGCCTCTAAAGCTTCCTCGCTTGCTCGCTTGCTCGCTTACTTGCTTTCTTGTGTTGTTTTTAGGTTTTTATTTGTATTCGCAACTCAAAAAGAAAACAAACATTTAATATCAAGAATTCATTTAAGTCTGAAAAGCAAAAAAAAAAGAACAGCGAACAAACGAAAAGGTTAGAAAAGGATAGTTGAAGGATTGTGTATTAAGACGAAAGTGCAAACGAAATTTTATTGAAATTTCTTTTCAAAAAAGCGCCACAAGGCTCTTTCCGCCTTTCGTTCTTTGCTTTTACTGATTTTCTCTTTGACTTTGAATCATTTTAATTAAATATTTTCTTAACCTTGAACGCTCACCCATCGCACTGCTATGCATAAAAATTATAAATTGAACGCAAAAGTTTTGCTTCATGAATTTTTAATAATACTATGCAGAGCATATATGTTTTTTGTTGATTTTAAAGAACAATCAAAGTTCTACCAATTAGGTAAACAAATTCATCAGTTTCGAGTAAATTTCACTCTTTCTTGAAATGCTTTGATTTCTTCAATTTTAACTAATAGGCCGGGAAGGATTGCCTTTATTTTTAGTGAGAACATTTCCTGGCAAAGAATATTTCACAATTTCTTCCACAATTAAAAAAGAAGTTATTTTATGTGTGCATGTGTGCCTATTTTACAAGCATTTAATTTGCTTTCAGCATTTGCAGACAGCAAAATAAAGAATTGGAAGTAATTGAGCTAAGCCTAATTCTACCCAATTTCAAACGAAATTCTTTACACTTATACCGTTTATACTGTTTGCTAATAAAAAACAATGCTTTAATAAATGATCAAATGCCACACTACACCTAGCTTATGAATAAATGACTTACTTTTGCGCAACCGCTTTGGGTTTTTCTTTGTGTGTTATGTTAAACAAAAGAATACAAAATCGATCGGTATAATAAAAAGAGGGCCTGTTCTAAGTAACTTTACTCTTCATATTCTGGCAACACAGACAGTCTTCATCTAATATTGATTGCTGCCTTGTTGATGCCGAAAATTATACCTATTAACCCTATGAAGGCCTCCTTTTCTCGAGAACAGTTTTAATGGGAACGAGCACCTGTGTAGGTCAAATCTGCGTCAATAGTGCTTGCATGTATTGTTATCATTTTTTCACTTGAAAGCGCATTAACTGAGGAAAATTGACACAATATATATTTTCCATCATTTAATGGGACTCTTTCCCGCCTTTCTGGCAACATGGCAATGCCGTATCCAAAAAACGGTATTGGTTAGGCAGTGATCCAATCATCGACTATTTTTCGCACTTCTACAGCATTTCGAAACCACGTAATCGGAAGACGCTATGTCTTCATTCAAATGAATTGAAGTGACGATCGAAGACAGCAATGTTTTCATTTCACTTTTTGTAAAGCTTGCCAGACGCAGTTCTCTAATCTCTGACTTGTTTGCTTTATCGAAATTCTCTAATTAAAGTCGCCCTATGGGAATCGCATAATACATTGCATTTATTTTAGATAAAAGTTGCCGTCACCGTTTTCGGGTCGCTTGGCCCACATATAGGGGTCCCTCGTATAACACGATTGACTTGTACCGCGGTGTTTGGGTCCCTGTTATAGGAAACTGTTTTATGTGTTTATTTAAACTAAGAAGTAATAAAGAATAATATAATTTAAGCTTAGATATATCATAAATCAAGGCAATGTGTACCGCGTTGCATTGAAACCTGTCTTGTGTTATATCCAAGTCGTGTTCAGACTTTGCACTAATACAAATGCAGCCAAGGTGTACTGCGTTGTATCGAAATCAAACAAGAACAAGTAAGAAAATTACACTCGATCGGGATCGAAACTTTTATACCTATCACCCTGATCCCAAAAAGAAGAGAAGAATTTAATTTTCATTTTCTATAATATTTCGTGGCCGATTTTTTCGTACCACATTTAAAACTGGATGTATATACTTTATGGGGTTTGTGAATCTTACTTATGTGCGTTATAAAGGTTTTGAAAAAATGAAATTATGACACACTGCAAAACTGAATAAGCGTGGCCAATTTTTTGCAGTTTTCTAGAACTACTACAGCATGGCCCATAATATACGTTCCAATTTTTGTACATTTACTTGTTGCACGATATGAATAGCGAACAAAAAAGTTTTCATTTCTTATGAAAAACTGAGGTATTCTCATTTTACGTAATACTGTGGGCGTGTCTTTCGACCGACGTGACCCATTTTCAATATCAGCCTACGTGCAAGAGTTTTTACTGTTTCTGGCAGATTTGAAAGTGGTTTCTTCATTTTTACGATCAGGATAATGTTTACCGCACATACCACACACACAGAGAGCCAAATGGACACGGTTAAATCGATTTTTATAGGGTCTTCCTGGTAGATGTTACAACGTTTTGAGAATATGAATACACTGCTCATGTTTCGGGGATGGATATAAAAATCAAGCCGAACACATATTCGATTTGTTGAAATCGTGTTATATCGAAACTGTATTATTATAATATTTGAAAATTTTGTACCGTTCAGTACCGTGACCATGTTTGAAAAATGCCACGTTATATGATCTATGGAACATAGCCGGCAGCAACTTAAATTAATAGCGAAACATCCCTGATATGTCAATAATTCATGATATCTCAAGGTCGGAAGTCTCAACTCTATACTGCAAATCAGGTCGTTGGAAAGACTAAACTGCGATGTGGGAGCGGCCTACATGTGTCGATCGAAAATTGTCTGAAGAATCTCGCTTCCCAGCGAAGAATGTCTATTTCGCGAAGAATATATAAAACGCGAGAAAAGCTTGAACAACTATCGACCAACAGTGGACGACGAAACGTGGAAAACGATTCATTTCACTAAAATATTCTACATAAGTTGATTTGAAATCTGGCACAACACTTTTTAAGAAACATGCTTGAAAACTTCGTGCCCATCTTAAATTCGGTGAAATTGGTGGTTAATTAAATTTTCATTTCAAAAACTAGTCTTTAAATTTTCTATGTCCCCATCTCCCAATGATTATTAAATGATAAAGTATTTCATGTATTTTCTTAACACCCACTCGTAAACAATTCTGAAAGCAATGATTTCTCTAATTAATAGTTAGTTATATGTTTGTATTCACTTGGGTGCGCTTGTGTACATTGTAAATGTTTCATTTTTTTTTTTTTTGTATGTTTACTAAATGATGGATTACTTGAAATTCTAATTATTATTGCTTACATACGCCTACAAACAAACAAGGCATGCACACTTACCGACGTTTATTTCATATGTTGCCCGGATAATCATTTGCTATAATAAATCACAAAAGTACAATTAAGTTGATGTATTTTTTAACGTTTTCTTCTTTTACTTATGAAAATGGCAGAAACAAAAAACACATGTCGGTTTAATTTGAATGAATTAGCAAAATGTTTGTGCAAATTGAAGTCAAACAAATGCAAATTTTATTTATTGTCTGAGGACGAATCTTGAAGCAACCAGTCTTTCTTGACTTAATTCAAAAATCGCAAAAACCCCGTGTTCGTTAAAGGCGAATGACTTTAACATACCCTTAGCAAACATTTAGGCCAACTTATATATCGATAAACGGTGCACCTGGCAAGTTGTAGGAAATAGAACAACGATAATTTCAAAATTTGCAAGCACGTCAATGGGTGCAACATGGAGAGTTTCAAAGTTTAAGTCGGTTACTAAGTTCAAAGAGTAAACGCGCTTAGTTTCTGGCGATAGACGTCTGCTCAACCGATGTGCAGTGACTAAAATAATTAAAAATAAGCACTTTAAGCGCTTGCATGCATTTTGATCATTTTTTCACTTGAAAAGGGGATTTATTGAAGAAAATTGCTACAGTATATATATTAATAAAATTATTTTCCATCATTTTCTACGAGCTTTTCCCATCTTCCTAGCCACATGGCAATACTGTGCCGAAAGAACGATATTGATTTGGGAGCGACTCAATCATCGAACCTTAGCATTTCCAAACCGCGTACCAGCCAAACCATTCTGCCTAGATCTGAGCAAATTGTAACCAGCAGAAATAGAAAAAATGAAAATCGGGAGACCTTCGACCATTCGAGCTGCAACAGTGTATCCTTGACAACCTTTGCAACGTGTGACCGAGCATTGTCAGGCAAGAGGATGACTTTGCGTCTGTTAAATGCTATTTGTGGTCTTTTTTGCAACAAAACTTCAGTCAGCCTATTCTATTAAAATCGGCAGACATCTGCAGTCACAGTTTTACTCCCTGTCAGCAGCTCGTAATACACTACACGTTGCTGATTCCACCATATGCGCATCAAAACTTCATGTCCATGAATATTCCGCTTCTATGTTGATGTCTATGGCTCTCCATGACTTTTTGTGGTTGGGATTGTCGTAGGAGATCCACTTTTCATCACCGGTCACCATACATCACAGAAAACGAAGCAATTCGTGTAGTGGCCATTTTCCATTCTTTTCGATCTTTCCTATCACTAGAAGTAGTTGATTCATCAACCGCTAAGTTAATCGAAAGTTCTTTGAGAGTTTGAGCTGGATTTCCGCCCAATAAGTCTTGCAATTCATTGTCTTCGAACTTTTGTAGTACTCCAGGCCGTTGTTTGTCATTCGTATCACTTTTAAGTCGTTGAAACTAAAATCGACATTTGCGACATGATGTAGCAGCGTCGCCATAAGTGTCTGAAACTTTTTGATTGGCTTCGGCTGCAGATCAAACAACAAAAGTAATGAATGCCTAAAATGCAATTTATTTATGCATTCTATGTTTAGCGTCTGTGCAAACTGAATAACTGAACAATACTAAATGGTAAAGTGTTGTTTTATGTAGAGATATGTCGCTTTACTTTGTCATTTCCATCAACAGAAATTTCTCTTTAGATTCTTTTAGTAAAATTTGTTTGCATATTATTTTTATAAATTCAGAAATATTTGTACAAAATTTGATTTAATCGATCTAAAAGATATTACGTTATCTGAAGCGTTACCAATAAAATAAAAAATTTATTATGCTATCTTGCCGTAACAAATAAATAAAATTTTAATGACCCAATGTTACATGTCACAAACAGGTGAAAAATTATTTTGCTGAATATGCAAGCGAACACAAACATGGGCACACGAAAATTAAATCCATGATAAATATGTGTTCTCGCATAAAGTGAAACTATTTTATGACTGCAAGCTTACATACATATTTGCTATAAGCACAAAGAAGGGCGTGTGTGTATGTTATTGCAAATTTTTCATTTTTATTTTTTGTTGAATTACAAATGATTGCAATTTCAATAGACTTTTATAAATTGGCAAGAGAAACTAGTAAAGCAGTTCAGTTACCAGACAAGCAGGCAGGCAGGCAGGCAGGCAGACTCTCAGTCAACCCTAAACAATCCTGCATACAGTAGTACAGGTGTACATCTATTTAAAGTATACATATATTCTTAAAATTTGTGAATACGTAAACTCTCCTATAATAGAAGATATGCACTGCACTTCCATTTAAGAGCAAACAATGCAAATAATAATTTTTTATATATCTAAAGGAAAATGTAATCATGAAAGTAAGTGCGATTATGTACGCATTCCGTATATCATAGAATGAAGTATCATTAAATATCATAGTAATATATTTTATGAATATTTATATATATATATATATATATATATAGAGAGAGAGAGAGAGAGAGAGAGA
>CCAG010002833.1:0-24088 GCA_001077435.1 Glossina morsitans morsitans
TATATATATATATATATATATATATATAGAGAGAGAGAGAGAGAGAGAGATAGAGAAAGTGGGGGGAAGATGAAGAGAGAAAGTTCGGTTTGGCTGGTTGGTCGGTTTGTCTACGCGTTGCCGTAGAGATGTTTATGCATAACTTGCCATCTTCTTAATATAAATGTCATATAATTCATGCAACATTAGCCAAATATGCAATTGCGATTATAAAGTACTATCATGTGCAATATGAGTATACATATGTGCCTGTTTGTGGTATGTAAATGCTCTGACAGCATATTGCCAGGAAAGGGAAAAGTACAAGACCGCAGAATACATATGCGTATATATATTTTATAGGTAGATCTCTCGCATCTACATACATATGCATATATGTCTAAGACATAACAATGAAGGCAATTTATAAAGGAGGAAAATATATAATATGTACCGACATGTGTGCACGGGTGTATGCACGTATATGCTTATTGATAAGATATTCAAAAAGCAGAAGAAGAAATCTTTAGTATATCGGTTCTTCCTTCTTAAAACTCAAATTTATAAGTATTTCAAAGCGCGACCGTGATGATCTATTCAATATTTGCTTTACTCTGCCATGGGCAGGAATGCATCTACTTGTTTCCTTATCGAACTTAACACTAATTTAAGGATTTAGTTACTTTTTTAGTTTCTCCAAGCTGTCAAGTTTAGTTCTCTTTAATTTATTCTTTTGCGAATCACAAATAGTTCATTCAATATCTTGTGCTGCTTGGAAAGCGGTACTGCAAAAACCCCACTCCTTTCTACTTTTTGCGAGATTAATTTTTACTTTATTCCATTACGGGAGGTAGTGAGTTCGTTCGCTTTCCCATCGGACTTATTACCATTTTTCTATCGAGTGCCTCTCTGCAGGATTACTGCTTACACATTTAATTCTTTAATTTACGTTCCTTCGTTTGTTCTGCTGCGAAACACTTCTTGAACAGAATTTCTACTTTTTCTGTTTTAGTTTTGTTTATTTTTTTAACAAATTGACATTTTAATCCATTCTTCATTAATTCTGTTAGGAATCGGAATGGTTTTATGATTATCATATCGATCGCATTTTCACAGTAATGTCTCAGCTTATCCTTGCTTACTTTATTAGTAGTATCTGTAAAGTCAATAATTTATTTTTCATCGATTCTCTTGCGAAGTTCTATCAATTTTCTGTGAAGAATTATGAAAAGCATAGGTAGGTCGATAGGTGGATATAAAAATTTGATTTAAACTACTAATCAGTTCGAAGGTATAAAGAATTTGAAATCGTCAGTTTCTACAACGATCGCTATTTGGGCAAAAACGGTGCATCCTTTTAAGAAAGTTTCCTTGTTTGTCAGTATAAATTTTCTGTTTCTCGTATCATATCTTTTGACTCACTGACTATAATCAGATATTTGTTCATAATAATTATTTGATTCTACTGAACCACTCATCACTTTTAAGAGCCATAAAATGTGTTGGTGTCATTTAATTTATTTATATGAGCACACGAATGCCTTCTCATACAAACGTAGTAAAAAAATGTAAACTTTTGTAAGACAATAAAGTCGACAACTTGTAATATTTTATTTGACTAGCATAAGTTTGGACTACGTAGACCTATTTTTCGCACTCCTTTACATATGAAAGAGTTACCATTAAGGTAATCCTTCATTAAGCAAAAATTTCATCGTGAATAGCCTTTTAACTTGTTTTTACGTATTTTCATTAATATTTCAAAAATTGCATTTCATATCGAACGTTCGGCGATCCAATTTTAAATATTTACTTGAAATGATGAAACTCAAATTGTGAATTATTATATAGTATATGAACGAACATTTTTATGATATAGAAACAGTAATAGTACAATGTTTTTGTTTCAGAAAATCAAATGTGGCCTGAAGCCTTTTAGGAAATTAGAAATGCATAGGGCATTCTTTTCGATAGCGACATATTTCAATAGTCAGCTTTACTTTTTTGCTAACAGTGTTTATGGATAAACTCTCACATTGATTTCAAAGAAATAGTCTTTGAAAACAAAATAAAGCAATATTTGTCCGTTGTTTAAGAAATCGTCCATATACAAAAAAGTTGCAAGGAGAATATATAATATTTTTTAGCACGTTGCCGTTGAGTAAGCTCATATGCATTTATATGAAATTTCCGTTCTTGTTTTTTTTTTTCTTTTTTCTCATTTTGGATGGGCTTTTTTGTTGTGCAACAACAAAAAAAAAATCAACAACAATAAGAACAAAAACATTAACAGTAATAACACGTGAACATAAGTTAATGTAGGTACTGGGTGTGTGCCGTATTGCTGCTAGTCAGTAACTAAGGCTACATCATGAGCAAGGCAACAACATCAACATCTCAGCATCATCAACAAACATCAAACGAAACTAAAATGAAAAAAATTTTGCTTATTTTTTCTACTCATTATTATGAAGGCATCTAAAAAATAACAAGTACGAAATTTATGTTCGGCTAAGGTCGAAGCTTTTATATCCACCAGAAAGAAAAAAATTAAAAATTTCGTAACTTTGGTGGCACTTGTTCACGTTTATATAGAGATACTGTAGAATTACGAGTAGAGTACTCGTAGAATACGAGAAAGTTCTTCTCGTTTCATTGTATCCACTTTATAAGTAACGAATAAGTAAGTAAAGCCCATATTTGTTTTTATCTCCCAAAAGAGAGGTGTTCTCACTTAACCTTAGTTTTCCCAATTTGACCGATTATCAATACCAATCTGCTTTCAACAACTACTGATGTTTTTCGCTAATTTGAAGCCAATCTTGTAATTGTTGCGACCGGGAAAATGTTCACAGGTGGATTTCAAAATTCGATGACGCTCTAGATGATTACAAGATCTGTGAAGTTTCCTCGCACATGTTACAAACACCACAAAGTGAATATACACCCAACCTTTAATGTTGGGTATAAAAAAGAAAAACATTTATCCAAAGTAAACTGTCTGTATATAATATGATAAAATATTACAAGGATATTATGGTTAACATTAAGACAAAAGAGACGCAGAGCAGATATTGATGAAAAGCTAAGCAGTAAACTGAATGTTATTTATATTAGGTTAACAAAAAAATGTTGAGCTTCATGTAGAGGAAAAAGTAATTATTCTTTAATATTAGTGACTGCTCCTATGCTAAAAGGCATATATGAATTTTTGTCTGTCTAAAGGCTTAATATTTTTTAAATTATCTAATGCATGGCAACAAAGTCAAATATCCTTAATTTTGCAAACGAAGTAAAACTTTGCTGCTGATAGCATTTAAAAGTTTCGTATCAAATTTTCAGTTGAAATCAGCAAACTTCCCATCCTAATAATATGAAAATTTTGCTCATTAAGCCTATTAATGTTCTTTACAAATATCTTACTTTTCTGAGCGATAACAGAAAGTACTTCTATCCACAGTAATTAATATGATTAATATTATTATCATTATTTTATTTATTTATTTATTTTTTTTGTTTCTCTGAAGTAATTACATTCGATTTTTAAGAGCAATAAAGAAAGCCTTAAATTCAGTTTACAGACATAAGCATATATACACTTAAGCATTAATACACCTCATCAATGCGCACACACACTTACAAGGAGGCACGTCGACTTGCTCAGCTAGAAAGAGATAGAAAAAGAAAGTTGAGCAACAATTCGTTATTATCAGTGGTAACAGCCGTTGGTTTTCATACTTATGTATATATGTATACACAAGTATATACACATATGTGTATCCCAGGATAAAGCTAACTGTCTGTCCTTTCAACTCGGTCTGTCTATTTGCTGGCTTGTCAGTCTCCGTAAGATTGGTAGGTGATGCTATTGCTGTGTTCATTTCTATGTAACTATGTGACTGTTGCTGCCACACACATGCTGCTGCTGCAGCTGCTGCTGCTGCTACTGCTACTGCTGTTGATCCTAGTGTTGCTACCACTACTGTGCATACGTATTCTCTTTCAGTTCTTTAGCTGGAAATGCTGAAAACTACTACAGTAACAGCAACATCAACAACAAGAACAATACTTATTGCGGTGGTTGTGGTTTAATATGAGCATATATACCGCAAAATCAATAAATTTTCAATTTGTTTCAATTTGTATTAAGTTCATTGAACATCAGATAAACATATAAGCTCATACGTTACGTACACACACAAACATTTGTATCGACCTGCCCACTTGTATATACAGATTCATTCGTCTCTATCCACAATCACGCACGCATCCATACACTTACACGTACACATTTACGTGAGGCGAGGCGAAAGTCTTATACGCCGGGCTACATTATTTATTTGGAGTTTATATGTGCGATCGCGTTTTTATACCTATTGCAGAGGGTACGTTAGGTTCATTAGAACGCTTAAGGGTGCCCTTGCGATGTTCCTTTAGATTGCCTCATGGCTAATTTTTCAATCGTGAAAAGAATTTCTTAAAACTTATACTTTAGGTTATCTAAAAAGTATTGATCCCAATAATAAAAATTACGCTGGTATATGAGAAATAAAATAAAGCTGGGGGACTAAAAGATTAAAATATATATACCTATTTTAATTTACTGAAGGCTCAATAATTTTCAGGTTCGTTAAAGTTTCCTTAATGCGTTTCTCTGCCGAAAATTAGGCTTAGTGTCTTCAAACTTTGCCTTGGAAATGCGAATTCTTTCTTTTTTCCTAATTCCTACCTCACACAAAGGCCGATTTTTCGATAAAGTTCAGCGCTGAGATCGTCAAACGCACTGTACTCAACCATTTCTTTCTTGTTTCCCTCATACGTCGCTCGATCTGTCTGTCATTTTCTAAATTGCTCGATATCGATTTCATACTTCGCCTTGGAATTGTAAACTCTGCCTTTGTACTTGCCCCCTTTTTTCTTCGTATTGTGCACTCACTGTTTACTTTTCTTCCAAATTCGTGTATTTATCTTTCTATGGAAATCACGATTACAGCCTACAAGCATTTTCTAGGGTATTGAAACTGCTTTTAAATGGTTTCTCTTAATTTCATTTTGTTTTCCGTTCTCATTTACGGCTTCTTAAATTTCCTACAATACTAACATTAATGTTAACTTCTTTCTCTTACTATAAAAGTCAATCTTCTTTCGTTACTTTCATTAAACTTAGTCCAAAAAGTTGCTTAAGCTTTTCGTCAAAATAACTTCGAAAATTAATTTAGTCTTTCAAAAAGTCCGCCCATAAGCGAAAATTTCCGATAGTTGGAAGCTTAGTTACTCAACGACTTTGAAATAATTCTTTTATCCGCATACGTAATGTAGTTCAACTCATTTCGTTCGTACAATTCCTTCTCGTATACACTAATATTTCAGCCTAAGGAATTTTATATCTCTACTTGGTATATTGCATATCATATTATATCGTTTCTTATACATGACGTTAAGAGGCATTCTTTTAGTATAAAACTGTACCGGTATACTTGCAAAGTAATGGGCTTCAAAGATTCGCTGCAAGTCGTATGCGTTGTCTTTTGTGTTTTTTTGTTCCTTTTGATATATAAGTGTATATATTTTATTGGTGTTTCTCATACCTCTTCATTTGTTGTTGTTGGTTTTTTAATTTTCTGTATTAATTCACCGTTTGTGCTCAAGGCAATTATTACTACAGTTGGTTTTGTAAATTATTGGCACTTTTTATATCGCTTTAATTTGCAATTTATTTGATTATAGTTTTTTTTTTTTTTTTTTTTTCAATATTATTCTTTATACATATACGTGTGCACATATTTTTAAATTGTAGACATAAGCTATAAAAGCGCCGGCTTTCACATATATACGCATCCAAAGGGGTATTGAATATGTTAAGAACACAGAAACGAGCAATAGCTGATTGCTTCGCTGACTGCCTTGCCCGCCTGTTCGTCTATCCGTCGATTTGGTTGCCTTTAATGGTTGTTGCTGTTGGTTAGCTGATTGAATATGTGTTTGATTGGTTAGCTTTCAGTCATCATCAGTCTCTATCATAGTCAATATTTGAGGAAATATGATTGATTTCATTTCCATAAAATATTATTAAATTTCATTCTTTTTTCCCCTCCTCTCTTCTCTCACTAAGGTGTACTTTTTAAATTGCAATAAAAATTGAAATAAAGAAACTTTCAGCTTAGTAATCATAATAAAAAAATTTGTAATAACATAAACGATATACATAGAAAAAAAGACTATATATTCGGTATAATGGAAAAATTTTATATCGATAGCATAAGATGGTTAAGCGAGACAACATAAGTGATTGGTACAAATCAACCTGAAAGGACTTTACCATTCGGTTGCTAATATTCACTCTATATAGAGGTTTTGGATATATTTATTTTTATCATTATTATAATTAATTTAGCCGGGGAAATAAATTCAAAGATTGATGTCTAGTAGTACTAGCATCTAAGACTATCGGCTTTATTAAAAACTCTATCACATTTAAAATCTGAATCCACGGCCATTGGGTTGTTAATCGAAATCTTTTTCCTACTCGGGCAAATTTTTGTTAAACTCGCATGTGAGGCCATTGACTTTTGTTGGAAACTATAGCGCGCTTGAGATTTGAACACACGATCATTGACTCGTTACCCGTGATCCTTAGAAGTTTGGCAAAAAAATTGATATTGCTTTGAAAACGGACTTGAAAGCTTCAAAATGTTTTGATGACAAAGCAAATTAAAGCCCACTTCGTTTACTCAGATTTAAAGCTAAGAATGTACTAAAAACTGAGGAGATTGTGAAATGGTGAAAAACAAGTAAGAACATTATCGTCGCACAAAGTCGACCATTATTCCTAAAACATATGTGATTGCTTAGCTTCCGTCATAAAAGGCCAAAAATTAGACTTTCTCTCCATATGAGCACTTGCTCTCATGATAATCCCTATATGTGTAAGCGTCTAGGAAATAGACCTATGTCATCCATATTTCTCTTCCTTTAATATTTTTGCTAAATTACTACCATGGACGAATGTTCATCATAAAGCAATAAAAATTAAACCTCTTCTGAAGGGCTTACGTTTCGCGAAAGCTTTTTTATGGAGTGAAGTCCAAGAAATATACGCACAACCCCTGTACCACAAGTTGTGTAGGGTGTAAATATAATTTCTTCCTTTTCTGTGGAGCCGATAGCTTTAATTGCCATTGCTCATCTTACCTTAGTCCAAGCATTTATTTCTTTAATCTAAATAGTAATAATAAAAATAGTAAGAATAAATATTTGCAGAAGAGTGTTTCTATAAACGTTATATAGGATGGAATGCAATAAGTGAAACGAACTGCTTGGGTTTCTCAAAAACAAAAATTTCGTTTTGTTTTCATATAAGTGTTTTCTTTTCATAAAAAGCCTCGTAAGACATAATATCAATGTGAGTAGACTTATATGATGACTCGCTATTTTGGACTAAGTTTTATCGTTCCACATGAAATATAGAGATCTTTGTTATAGAAAGGCCTGTGCGAAAACATTTACCGGGAGAAGGTCCTATCCAAATTTTCCACATTCCTTTCCCGAGAAATATTAACAACAAAACAATGTAAGGGTCTACCAATTTATTTTTAAGAAAGCGAAACATGTCAGTAGGCCGCATGAATGGTCGGGTAGGTAAGGAACGCGATTCCCACATCAATCGATAAAAGCGCAATACCTACTCATTGAGCACACATCCATGAGGCTGCGCCGATCGCCTTCCCCTCTCTTTCTCTCTCCTCACTTGTATCGGTCATCATGTTCCACGAATTAGGCTAATCTCCTGAGGGATTAAACACTTTAAAAGCAAAAAAAAATCAAAATGAGAATACCTCCTTGTGGACAGATTTGAGGCAGACAGGCAAACATACGATGATTCAGAAAATGATTCTGAATCGATTGATAGAATGAATGCAGGAATAGGAGAACTACTGGATGTTGTATTGCATGTATCTACATAAACTAAACATACCGTTGCCTTACAGAAAACGTTTGTTCCTAATGAAATGCATAAATTAATGAGCATCTAACCTCTAATATTGAATGTATTGAGAAGAATTTCAACGAAAAAAAAAAAACGCTAGTGTAGCGTATAAATTTCTTATTAATACTTACAGCATAGGAACATATTGCATATACATACATAGAAATGTATATATATATTTATATATATATATATATATATATTGTTTTTTTGTTTGTACATTTCCTAACCTATTAATTTACTTTTGGTTCGTTCCATGACTACTAAATCGTTTCTACTACATCGAAAGGGTTATGTTGTTGAACTGCAGAGCTGGCTATTATTTCAAAATGTATATAAAATAGAAAGCATTTTATTTATGATTTTATTTTGTACCATAAATTCAACTGACTCTTAAAAGATTTAAGGTTACGAACCGATATTTTATTAGCAATATATTGAAGAGAAATGTGCAATTGATGTAAAAGAAAATAACTAAACAATATAAATATTTTAAAAGACCATGTAAAAATTTTCAATACTTTTTTCCCTCTTTTTTTATTGAAATTGAACATTTTTTCAATTATTTTCAACATTGATGCTTTAGTGTTATTTACTTTACCTTAAATGTTCATATTAAGCAAAATATTAAAAATATAAATGTATTTATAATAAAGTCAATCTTTTTCTGTTTATTGCGGATATATAAGAATAAGATGTTTATTGATATGGTGCATCTATGAATTTAAGTGTACCTAATGGATTCATTCGCATCTGTACATGCCCACATTCATTGCTATGCATGATTGTCACGCTAAATCTCTAGCTGAATAAAATATATACGGCGGACTTGGGGGGAAAATCTAGGGAGGAAAACAAATACCAACACCATGTTTTAGCGATCATAGGCCTATTAGTATATAAAATAAAAGTGAAAATTGGTTCTGCACAAAGTAATAAAAACTAAGTTCACTAAGTTTTAACAGAGTTCCCTATATTAAGATTTAGGAGGTTGCAAAGCACTGCCACAGATAAACGCTTCTGGTGTTTACATTTCGGAGGGAACCAACTGGTGTTTGCTTTTCGTTAAGATGTCTGATATGAAAAAGAAACCTGAATTTGATAAAACTCTCTACTCCCATATGATGTTCATATAAGGCAACGTCAAAAAAGTAACCTCTTTTCGCCTTTAAAGGAGCTTATCTTCGTCAGCATTCTCATTCTTAATTTTCAAACGGTTGCAGCACATATTCATTTCATAGACAAGCGAGCATTTCCACTTTTTCGAGATATTTTTGCTATCCAATCTAGGATAGACGAACTTGAGGTCCCCGGTATATAAACTTGTATATATATATTCAGCAATTGCAGTATCTGAAATCTAATCTTATTAAACAGATGCTTGATAAACATCACTCCAATTTGTTTGATTTTCTTTTTTTTTTTTGCCACCACTTTTTTCCTTGACCGCGCTTGCTGCATCTTCCTGCAATTTTCCGCTCTCATCCAACTGTAAACTAAAAGTTTATTAATATGTCTGGAGTGTTATGGGATTTTTTTAAATAATTGATTTTCCAACAAAATTAAATTTAAAATTAAAATTCTATTTTGAAATTGCAATCAACATGTTAAGGTACTCTCGGACAAGATCGAAAGTCGTTTAAGATTTCAAAATTCAATTTTCAAGAAATTTTTATTTCACTTCCAATCTGCGATAACTGCATCATACCTTTCGCTTAAGCGCTTTGAGCACTTCTATAGAGGTGACAGACTTGTGTCTACAATTTTTTCACTAAACTGCACGCCTTATGCACTTACCATGCGATACAGCGAACGCAAATTGTTTATATAGCGGCTCGGTGACTTTCTTCACAAAACCGATTTTTGGTGCCATATAAAATTCCAAACACTCGCGCTCGCTGTTGTCACAATAATGGCGTTCCTAGCTTATCGTAGAAGTTGGGGTCCCCAGTCTTCGTCCGTATCATGTCATTAATGATCGTAAAACAATTTTGTGTTATTTTGTAGATAGAAGCAACTAAATTTATTTTAATAACAAAAAATATATGAAAACAGTGCCAGTTTTGTCAGTTTAGCTTTAAGTTGGTAAGGAAGACATCTATCAGGGAAATTTGTCAATCGCGAAGATTTAAGCGGTCATTTAAGCCGACAATCAAAAGTCGAAGAAAAAATCAAGCGAATCGTCAAAACGATTTTCAAAACTTATATCTCTGCTTTCTATATAACAAATGTGTATCGAAGGTCAAAGTTAAGTATAAAATATTACAAGAGAGAAAGTGATCTTCAAGTTTTTTTTGGCGCAAGGAACGATAAAAACTGTAAGAATAAGCAGCTGGGCTATGTTTCATCCATTATATATTGTGTCTCTACGGAACGTCACATGCCTATTTATAATGTAAAGATACCTGCGTGATATAATAATGAAATTGTGGTATTATCATAGCTCTTAACTTCCTTTAATATATGAAAAACTTGAAGTGGACTTTTTCCTTTGTAATTTGTTATAATGCACTTTATTAATGTGCTCTTTCACTGATTGCAATGATATGCAATTATCATAATTTCATGTTGTACATATACGTGCACACAAACGCCATATAATCCTTGGATTTTTATAAATTACATATAACTTTTATTTTCATTCGATTATCACACATGTTTTATTTACTTTGCAAACGCGAGCAATTATTAAATGTATTTTAATAAAGTTACAAAGATATATAAAGGAGGAAATAAATGTGACCGATAATCAGTAGCTTAACCTTAGCCTTGTTTCGCAAAATTGGAAGCCTATTTGCATATAATGGAATGGATTCCCTTGTTTTACCCCACAGCTCTAGGTAATTTTTGAATAAACTGCTAAACATAAAAGTCGTTACCAAATCTTGGTTATGTAATTGCGGGAACATCAATAATAGATAGATTGTAGATTCATAAGCGAACGACACATAGGCTGACGTATATAGGCTAAATTGGAGGATACCCAGGGAATTAAAGTTGCAGGCAAAATTTTAACAAGATAAGAGGGATTCTAAGCAAAATAAATAGACTTAGAAGAAGCTACCTAACCTAGGTTTTCCATATAACTTGTTACGATTTTGGAAACGTTAATAACACACTTGAATGAAAGATGTATAGATGACTAAATAAGCGTACGCAGAGACTAATAGACAGATGGCTAGACCAAAAGATAATCAGCGAAATAGATAGATGGATAGACAATAGAACAAACGCTCAACAGATGCGCTGATCAATAATATGTGAAAAAGAGGAACATCCGGCTGTGTATAAGAAGCAATAGGTGAATAAGCAGGTGGTCTTAGTGTGGACATTAGGGGAAAGGATTAGACAGATCGGTCAAATGCAAGCGAATTCAAACATAGGCATGTACACCTTCAAGAGTTACTGCTTCCATTTGTAGATATTTTGATGGTTCCATACGAAAACAAACCTAATTTGTAGGTAGCTTATAGGTAGTGGAATGACGTTATCTCTCTATGAAGAATGTACGGTTAACTTAAGCTTGATACTTGTGAAAATATTTTATCAATATTGCTAAGCAAAAAAAAAAATGTTTTTTTTTTCAAAAATTTTATGTCATTCAAGCGCACACACAACGTATATTAAAAACTCTATGGATCTATATATATGCCGAAGTGTAAGCCACAAAGGAAACTTATCTGGGTATATTTTCACTCCACCAGAGAGAGAGTACGAAACAATCCATCAACCTCAATTTGACAGCTTACGCGAGAATTTAAAGTTAAAAAAACAATTTTTTGCGAAAGTTAAGTATAAAAAAATGTTTTTTTCTTTTTGCATTTATAACTAACTTAATCCTAATCTTAGCATGTTTACAACGAATCATACCACGATGTAACTTATAAGTCGCTTATAAGAAACATGAGATTAATTCAAATGCTGTTGATTTTCTTTATAGTTTAAATTCGTTTATTTATCCCAACTACCTTTCGGTAAACATATAAAATTATATTCAGGGCATACGTTTTTACATTCATATCCGAAGGATGGGGGGGGTATATTCATTTTGTCGAAACGTTTGTAGCGCCTAGAAGAAAGTCTCAGAGACTTCATAAAATATGTATATTCATGGTCACTATTTCAGGATGTACCTCCGTCCGCCTTCTGCAAGTGTAATATCTGCGGTAAGCATTTCCTTGGTTGCAAAAATGCAGCAATCGCCTCCAAACGTTTGTAAAAAAAGACTGTAAATTCTTGGACGCAGATTGGCATTGAAATTGAGCCGAATCGATCAAAGGACACGACCACAGTAAAACAAAACCTGAGACCAGCTCTGTTTTCAAACGTAAGAAAAATTTGGTTTCTTACTACACAACAGATCACAAAAATTTTCACTTATATTCTAAGGGCAGTCCTGCACAAAAATCAGAAAAAAAAATTAGCCACGCCCTCATAATATTGAAGAGTGTGGAATGTTAGTTTATTTTTAATGATAACGGTGTTGGGAATAAGAAATTCGTTCGCAGCCGAGTATACTTTTCGTAGTTGTTTGATTTCAAGTTACATAAAACAAAGGAAACCTTCAAAAGTTAACAAAAAAAAACCTTCTGTTGATGCAAGTTCTGCATAAACTTTCGTTCAATTCATAGCTTGCAAAAATTGTAATAAATTTGAGAGTGCGCTTACTGTTCTGAAATGGTGCGCACAGTTCTTCAATAAGAGGCATTTCCCCTCAGCCCTTCCTCGATACTTCCTGTCCAATATATCGGGTTACTGTCTGCCTATACGACTGAGAGCCAATTTTGGATATAATATTAAACATTTTGTGAAAAGGATTCATTTTTGATGTCACGATTAACTACAAAATTTATAAATACTTATTTTTTTACTGGTGTTTCGCGTCAATTGAAATCAACGTAAAAAAGTTAGTTTGGAAATGCAATATGAAGTAGACCAAATGAGTCCCAAGTGCTCATCGTGAAGAGATTAGGGTTAACACAACCGTTCTTATCACAAGACGCTTTACAATGTCGCGCTTACTGTAATTAGATATGTGCAGCCTGACAGTCGTAGGAAGAGTTTAGCATCCTTGTTAACATCTTAAATACAATTTCTTTTGTATATTTTTAAACATTGCATAGGAATGTTAGAAAATCTGTGCCCTCCAATGCTCAGATGGTGGGTATAAAGGGTGAATAAGTAAAGTATAACTTTGTTAATATGAGCGTACACATGCGAAAGCAAAAGTAAATATGTATTCATGCATATGCATATGTAAATATCTAAAATACAAACAATACTTTTTACTTATAATTCGTACAAAATAAACAAAAATATTTAACTGAAAACACGAAAATTGTAGCAAATATAGCAGCAAAACAATAAGAAAATCCCAAGAGAACTTTGGAATAAAAATTCGTGATAGAATTGAAAAAATATGCAAAATATTTAAAAGGTTTATAAACTCAAATATAAATGAAATTTTTTAATATTTATTTTTCATATTTTTATACCCACTGCTGCAAGATGTGGGTTTCTTTCCATAATCCATATAATACCCAAAAAGAAGCTTCAGAGAACGCTATAAAGTATATATATATTCTTGATCAGTGTGAAATTCTGAGCTGATTTAGCCATGTCTGTCCGTCTGTTTGTCTGTGTGTCCCTCTGGTGTATGTTGGTGGCATTCTCCTGGTCGCAAAAATTAAGATATCGACTTCAAATTTGGTAAAAATATCGGAATTTTCTGCACGCAGGTTGGTATTGGAAATAGACTAAATTGGTCAGAGCAGAAGCACTTAGTGGAGCGTAAACTGAACGCAACTCCATTTTTGTTATCAAAAATTTATGTATTTTTGCTCGTTTTTCGGAAAACATAAAACTTACAAGAACGAAATTTTCCACATTTGCTTTACGAAGCGCTCTACTCTTTACGTGCAAGAATGGTAAAAGTCGGCCATGCCCACACAAACTCAAAAGTAATTTAATTTTATATTTTCGCTTGTTTGAGTTTTTATGCTTATGTAACGTAAGACGCACACAAAACAGAAAGTTTAAAACTATTTTGTACCCTCCTCAATGGAAGATATATTATCTGCCTAAAAATGGGTTAATCTTAAAAGGAAAGTGATAGACACCGCGATTAAGTTTTTCTTAATTATACCAACGATATGGGAATGAAATAAAAGAACTTGGAGAGTATGTGATATTCGGCCCCGCCGAATATAGTTTTCCTACTTGTTTTTTCTCAAAAGTTTTACAAGAGCGAAAATATTGTGCGGGATGTAGAGAGCAAATGAAAGCGTAGATAAGAAATGAAAGCCGTGCTCATATTATCACTCATTAAAAATGTTTAAATGTTACCGATATATACAGTTTTTAGCAGTAAGAATTTATTTTCCTTTTCGTCTTTCTATCCGTTTTCGTACCCATGGCAGTAGTTTCGTAATTATTACTTCTTCTCAATTTTCAATCAAAATTTGCAGAAATTTATATATTGACGAAGTCATTAAGTTTTCTCTTCGAAGCCATAATACAATACAATTTTCAATGTAAGCAATTATTTAAAGCTGCATACTTTCGGAGACATTGCTGAAGTTTTCATGCTTGAAGAACAACTTTTTTTTCACATTTTATATTGACCCCTTTCCATACTCCGCAGTTATGTTACATTAGCATTGATTCAGTGAAAGGTTAGTTTTCATTTTGTATAAACCTAAATACTCAATGTTGTCCGTTTGTTTCCCTTCTTTTTTTTACAAAAATCGATATTTCTCTATTATATGTGGTTTTCAAACTGCGGTTATACATGGCGGTAAAATTCAATTAAATATTTATACAAACAAAAAAAAAAAAAAAATATTCTAACTAAACCGAACCACATTTTCACCTAATTTATGTGCGTTTGTTGTTTCATTTGAATGCATTCGCTTTAATTTTAAAAAAGTTAAAATAATCTAAAAAATACCTGGAAAACTTTTATGCTTTTAACTGGTAATGTTGTCTTATGAGCACGAACTCAGTCATTTCCTCGAATCTATTTATTTAAATGCTTATAAATATATTGAAACAGAATCTTGAGGAAAATTTCTTAGAAATTATTTGAAATTCTTACCAGAAAACAAATCCTTTTTTTTTTTCTTTTAGAAGATTTACTTGGCCTTATCTCTAAATTACTCGTATTCTGAACAGATTGACTTCAAATTTCAACTATAGCTTCTTAATGAATTTCTTTAGTAATCTAAGTAGAATTTTTGAAAACTTTTGAAACTTAAACAAAATTATCGTCAATCTTATCGTAATATAATTTTTTAATTTTTCGAAAATATTTATGGAAAAAATATCTGAGAGGTTTCACTAAAGGATGCTGCTATGACAAACAAAACTTAGTGTATATATGTTATAGTTATATATATCTGCCTGAGTAAACGGGTAGCTAAGTAGCGCGAATACTAGCTAAGCATACGCGGGTTCAAATCTCAAGCGCCGCGGATTTTTCTTTGCTAGCAGCTTCAGTGAGTGCTCAGTCGGTAAAGGCCATGGCACTTATCGATTGAAGCACGCGCCCATTAGGCTGCGATCACCAGCACCCAAATTCTTTCTTTCATTTACCGAATAACACGAATGAAAGTCAAAACTGTATGTATATCCGATTAAGGGCCTTAAAGTTTACCGTGCAATACGCGGAATAGTGAAGGCTTCAAATATCGAAATTTCGAAAGCGTATACCCCGATTCACTATTAGGTGCTCCGAACAAGAACGTAATTTCAAGGAAACATTATTTCTCCGGTATATTTTAAAAATATCAAAGCACAACAAAATTTTCTTCTAAAAATTTACAGTGGTGCTATGTTTTCATGAGATATTTTTTATAATTAGATAAGCTTGCAATATGGATGGCAAAAAAAAATTAATCATATGAAGCTGTTAAAATCGGAAATATTTGAGGCGAAGGTTGCATACATTTTCGCAAATGATGCTTGCCTTACTTGGCGAAAAAAAAAAAAATGAAAGCACCGTTTTCTTCCTGCCAACGAGCTGAGGACAAGAATAATACCCATCTACAGTCTACTTGGCAGTCATAAATATTTATAGGAGCTTTGCATACAGTGGATGGGTAAACGCTGCTAATCGGTTCATTAACATGCTCAAAAAGGTTATATTGTCTCCTTCGCCTTTTTTTTTTTTTTTTAATCAACCACTCACGGGAGGTGTGCTGCGTGTGTAGGCAAATTGGTGGTCGAAAAAAAGTAAAACAACTTCTATGGACAAATTCTTAATATCTTTCTAAACTTAATCTTTCTACAATCCAAGCAAATAATTTCTGCAAACCCTCGCATAATATGTATCTCAGTTACAAACGCGATTGCAAAACTAGTACAAACTGAATTGTCGTTGGTGGGTAAAATTATAAAAAATCCTTTTCATTTTACAGCGTATTCAAGCAGTCACATGTTAGGACGTGTGTGCGCTTAGGTATGTAGAACGGATGGATGGATGGCTTAATATCAGTGAATGTTAATGTGTTTGCGTACGTTTGTGTATGTGTGTATTTGTTTGCGTGGATTGTGAACATTTTGCATGCCATTCATTTTGCAAAGGCAGGATATAGTAGTGCTCTGGCTGCTGTTGTTACTTTATGGGCCCAAGCATCTTCACTCCGGCTTAACTCGGGTTTCCCTGTACTCATGTTACCAAAGTACACGTTGTAACAACGACGCTAATGAATGCCATTGAAAGGAGAACTGAGAAAGAAAATGAAAAAAAAAAAAAAACGAAAAGCATTAACAACCATGTAGAGGGAGACCATTGAAGAATATACGGTCGCTTGCTCGTTTTTATGTAAAAGAATTCCAGAAAATGAATAATTTCCTTTAACATGCATGAGAACGCTAATGACAACAACAAAAACATATAGTGTTACTGTTGTGTCATCCTGTCATTTTAGTAGAAAAGATGCCATAACAACAATACCATCATCATTACCAAGAATCATATACAAACATAGCAGTAATAGCAATCAGAAAATGTAAGACTAGATGGAACAATCAACTGACATACCAGTATACGAAACGGTTGATCCACAAGTAAAACGTTCACTGCGGAAGTATATAGGAGAAGGCACAAAATAAATACGGGTCAGGTTGTGCGCTTAGCTTCCGTTTTGTACGTGTGTGTATGTGTGTATGTGTGTATATATGTATGTATGCATATATATATATATATGTGCGGCTTATTTAAACTCCCTAACGGTAAGTATATGATACTTATTGTTTGACCTGACCAAATAGCACATTAAACTAACGATGAATTATCCTTTTATTCTGTAGTCTTATTACCTTATTACATACCCCCGCCCCTATACCTTACGTAACTGTTATTACGAAAGCATCTCGAAACAAGAACCGCACTACTTAACTTTCTACAAATGCCTTGTAATCATCATCATCTTCACTTGCCAAAAAGGCTGACAATTTTCTAAATGTTATTAACTATGCAATAACATGTAAAAGTATTTGCACATGCATATGCATAATAAGTAAGCATATATTTTTGTGTTCATAAATGCTTTGATTGAGTTTAAAGGTAAACGTTCATTATTAAAAGTGGTCCGCTTGCTACCGGTTAGTGGCTATGAAATAGAACTTCAGTTTGTGATGATGACGACTACGATGACGAGGTAACAGTTAGTCAATTATTTGTTTTTGTCTGAATGCAGAAAACCGAGACCACATTTATCACTACACTCAAAAACACTCAACCAAGCAAACACTCATTGAGTTACACATTTGCTATACCATCACTTACTCTGTCGGCGCTTAAGTTTTACTTCATACGTGCCTATGTGGGTGCGTGTAGGTATATGTGTTCAAAACCGAACAGAATGAACGAATATTATTATCTGGCGACGATACTTGTGTATGTCTTTTGAAAGTACTCAAAATATCTTATATATAAAAGATCCGGAGTAGAAGCAAGTAGGCCGACGACTGTCATGTCAAGTATAAATAGAAACGCTTACAAGTATTCGTACGTAAGCACACATACGTAAACGATTCTATATATATAACGGCACAAAGTGATTTCCTTTGATAGCTTTTGAGTCAACACGCCAGCAATAAATGAAGTTTTGAGTTTCCAGTCTACGAGCAAAGCGTGAAAAGCACTGCATACCTAAACAAGCTAACGGACAATACCGGCAAACAAATGTTAACTTTCTACACTAAATGAATATAAGGGGAAAGCCTTGAACATAGTACATCTCCTTTGCATATACATTCATCATCAACACGCTGACCTCATCCTCATCTTATAACCGTAAATACTTACGTAAACAAAACAGAGACTAAGGAAAATGTAAAAAAAAAAAAGAAGAAATAATGCAAGCAAACAAACAGATAAACAAATGAAAGCCATTATTAATTTCACTTCAAAAGAAACTCATAGTAAGCACAACAAAAATGACAACAACAGCAACAGCAATAATAATAATAATAGCAAGTACAATAAGAAGACAACAACAAGAAAACAAGCAAAAAGAATAGATAAGCAAAAATATCATATTTTTCTTTTCTAATGAAATTTTCTATCAACACATAATACCATTTATTGTACGTAGTTCTTGTTGCTGTTATTGTTGTTTCTTCTATTATTGTTATACGTGCGCTTGTGCTCTTGTGCTCTTGTGCTCTTATGCATGCATAGATATGAAAGAAATTTCATTAAAATAAAATATTAAATTACAGATTTGTGCAATTATTTTATGAAGACTATTAATTCAAAGATATCTTAAATCAAATTCAATACAAAGGTAAGATAAAATTTTTTGCATTTTCAACAGCAAATATTCTCAATATCTCTACCATTCATACTAATGTATGTACATTTCTTGATAACTTAAAACAGTATTATTCTTTAGTCTTACTCAAGCTTTTTTTAATGACACAATCTGTGTAATGATTCAAATCAAAAATCAGTTGAACAAAAAAAATAAAAAAAATAAACCTGTATACAGAAGATGTTATTTTGATTGTAATAAATTCAACTTTTAAAGTGAGTTCAAATGAGAATCAAAATCAATTTTTTGTCACATTTTATGCTCTAAATGCATGACTTTAAGAGCCGCTTTTTTAAGCCAAATATTTGCGACACTTAAGAAACTGGCGTCCCCCCGTATTCGAACGCCTTATATCCTAGGTCATCCAGTTTGCTTCCGAAGTTTTTGCTTTTCCTCTTACTTTTATCATTTTCTTTGATTTTGGTTTTCTGCTCAAATACATGGAAGAGTTTCTATTCGATTTAGGCCCATGAATATGCACCGGTTTCTTGCATGGGTTGCCAAACACAAGCACTTGGCATATAATTGCAATATCGAATCACCAGTACCGTATAATCGTTTAGATTCTTTGTAGGAGCCACTGACCTTCAGAAATAATCTATAAGAACCGAGCTACATTCTACCCTGCTCCTCCGCTTAGAACATAATATTTCCCGACTCAGTTTGAAGATACGAACTGCCAAAACGCATATCGATCAAGTGTATTGGACACGGAAAAAACAGTCAAGAAATTTCACAAAAAATTCTATGTGTAACCGTCGGCTGAGCGTGCATCAAGTAAATACCTATGTTAGATGTTTCGGAAAGTGTTGTAATTGCACGACAATGCTGTGCGCAAGATCGAGGTCGCGTTTTGCTTATCTTAAGTATCGTTCCATTTCCACGCTTTGAACATTTACAAAATAAACGAAAAAAGCAGTGGGAGAAATAATTAAAATAAACAGTGTTGCTTACTCACCAGTGCAGTGGATGCCCGCTGCGATGTTATATCTTTAATCTTAATTATAGGTCGATTGAAAGGATACTGTAATGATTTTGCTTATTGCAT
Source organism: Glossina morsitans morsitans (assembly GCA_001077435.1). Classification (NCBI taxonomy): domain Eukaryota; kingdom Metazoa; phylum Arthropoda; class Insecta; order Diptera; family Glossinidae; genus Glossina; species Glossina morsitans. The sequence continues at coordinate 19,835 of CCAG010002833.1, forward strand.
AACGTAAGCAGAGGATGGTTAGTAAGCTGCTGCGCTACCTTGTCCTTACTCTTAGAGAACTTCAGCCCAAGTCGAGATGTGCCACATTGCTTTTATTTTACGACAACAATGCCCTGTTGCCTTTTGGTAACGTAAGACGCGCACCTGCCTAGGGAAAATATTTTAAGGAAAAGGTATGCGCATCCTTTACGTTTTTCTTTCTATCATCGTCATGCGCTTTTAACATCAAGACATGTATTACATATTAAGAGTGACGCTTTTTCCACTTGAAAAAGGCATTTATTGAGAGGCATTGGTACAATATATATATTAGTAAAAATATTTACCGTCATTTTCTACGAATCTTTCCCGTCTTTCTGGCAAAGTGTCAATACGCAGCGATTCAATCATCGACACAATTTTGTGTTTCCTCAGCATTTCCAAACCATATACGAGCCAAGCCATGCTCTATCGATCAGAAGGTGGTATGTCTGGAGATCACGCTGGGCGCGACAAATCTTCCCATTCGAGTTGCAACAGTGTATTCTTGATAACCCTTGCAATGTGTGGCCGAGCGTTGTCACGCAAGAGGATGACTTTGCGTCTCTTACTGATCGTTTTTGCAACAATACATCGTTCAGTTTGTTCAATTGATGTCGGTAGAAATCCGGTGTGGAGAAGCTCCCCTGAACGCACACATGACTTTTTGCGCTTGGCATTGTCGTAAGAGATTCACTTTACATCGCAAGTCAGAATGCGCCACAGAAAACTCTTCTCATTTTGTGTGACAAGCAATGAAACTGCGACGTCGAAACGGTTCGAAATGACATTTTCAGTCAATTCGAATGGGAGCCAGTTTCCCTCCTTTCGGATCTTTCCCATCGCATATAAACGTTTAGCCAAGTAGCTCGAAAGTGTTTTGAGAGTTTGAGCTGGATTTTCGCCCAATACGAACTTCTTTACTCCCCCAGGCCGTTGGTTGTCACTGACATAACCATTTTTAAGCCGTTGAAACTAAAATTGACAATTGCGATAAGATGAAGCAGCATCGGCATAAGTTTGTAAAAGTTTTTGATGGGCTTCGGCTGCAGATTTCTTCAAATCAAACTATAAAAGTAATGAATGTCTGAAATGCAATATTGAGCGTTCCATGATTGGCTGAATAACTCAATAATACCAAATGGAAAAGTGGTATTTTATGTAGAGAAATGTCAAAAACCATTGATTTTAACCCTTGTGTACATTGATACTTCGTTTTACTTTATCATTTTCCCTAACAGATATCGCTGACCAAAATAAATGCAAGCACTTATTGTATTTTAGCCACAAATTGCATTTAAAGAGATGCAAAAACAACTGTAGATATCAGTTATGGCAAACACTGTAACAGCCAGCTAAAGGTTTGTTGAAAAAACACTCGCTATAAGGGATAAATATCATAAAAAAATTGATTTTATCTCCTATAGACATTTTATATGGAAAGCATATATGCAATAAATGTCCATTTACCTGCAACTATTTATTTATTATATAATAAATTAAAAAAAAAAAAAAGAAGAAGAAAATTCAATTCTTCAATAAAAATTATTATAGGAACCTTTTTGTTCTTGCGTAGAAGAAGAATTTTTTAGTTCATTTAAAGCATATTGTTGGGCTTATCTCTGATTTTTAATCTTATTGGGCGTGTTTGCATTAGAAGTGCATATAAATTTTTTTTTACTAACTTTAACAAAACCAATCAAAAATTTTATAAAGTTAGGAAACAATTCAAACAACAAGTTAGACTATCGCAACCCATCCAATCCTCCACTATCGAGTATATTAAGGAAGCAAAAATTGGAAGAAAAAAAAAAAATTGCAAAAAAAAGGAAGCCCTAGAAAGCAACTGTAAGCCATGTAAATAAAATCGAAAACAATTGAAAAGTATCACAAATCAGTAAAACAAATTAAGAGAAATAAATCAAAAAACTTTATATACCTGGCAGGTAAAGTTGCCTGAGTTTTGTTTCCTGCTACTGTATCCTGTCTACCATTGCAATTGCATGCCCCACGAAGAGTAACAGATAGCAATGAAAGAAAAAATAAAATTGAACGAATGCAAAAAAAAAAGCAAAGAAAATAACGAAAAAAAAAAGAAGAACTTAATAAAACGAATATATTGATTACTGGAGAAAAGTTTGTTTACCTACAAAGGCACAAGTTGGAAACCATACTGAATCTATTATTGCAATTAAATTAGGTGTACAAATACGGTATAGTATACTGTATAGTCTGCTATCGAGCTCTACTGTCAATGAGTTTCCGCAACTACTAGCTCTGGTTCTTAGGATATAAATGAATATAAAATACAAAAGTTCTTTGATAACTTATTGAAATGCGACGACCGAAAGTAAAACGACGTTGATAGTTATCATCAACGATGAACATGAACCTGAAGTTTCCAACGAGTATCGTTGTGTAAAGCAAAGTAAAAGTTCTTCATTTTCGTTTTTTTTGCTTTTTTTCTTTCTTTGCAAAAACATTGCAATCATCATTATTGTCAACAACATCATCGCATTCTGCATCAATACCAAAATAGATATTCTGTTTCTCTCTCTCTCTCTCTCTCTCTCTCGCTGTCTCTATCTCCTTACGCTTCGTCTTTTCCTCCTATCTTCTTATTTTCATTTCCTCCCTTTGTGTTCGCTTTGCAAAATTATAAAATTATATTAAGAATTTTCAAAAAGTTGATTACACTTTAATGGATGCACACTGACAAAGAACTGTCATTGCAATTCAATTGTGTTTTCAGGTTATTTAATGTGAATGGTGTGCGCAGACACTAACTAATGCGCTACGCACACACGCAGGCATCTATAAATTTCCAAATAAATTAAGGAAAATTTTGTCGTCTTCTTCTTTATCAATTATTTTAGCTAAAGAGTATCAATTACTTTACACAGTTCAAAGGAAATTACTTAAAATTCAAACGCTTTGCTTGTGAAAATTTTATCGTCAGAACTCTCATTTCATGTGTACTTAAGCAAATGCTTGCGTATGTCTAATCCTAAGGAATAGTGTTAAAGGAAAAAAAGGAAAAATTTTCAAAATTAACTATTACTGTCCACAATCTTGGCGAACAACATTTCATTATTAATCATTTGAAATTGGTGTTTTCGAAAGACACGCAAATTGACTGGCGTAAAGGTAGCCAGACGGACACAGCTTAACTTTTGATCTTTATTAGAAGGTGGGCTACCCACACACTATGTCGATATATTCAATTATTATGATTATGAAGCATAGAAAAGTAAACAAAATGTTTATAAGCGAAAATCAAAAACGAAATAATTCTTAGTGTTTCAAAGGAGCAAGAAAAATATTGCCAGGATTCCTCCCAAGATTTTTTTCTTAATGCATCCATCCTGAAGTAGGTGAACAAACGCATCTTTACCTTCATCTGGAAAAAAGAAATGCAAAACGTATTCTCCGGCAAGTAAAAGCACTATAGTAGAACATGGCCCACTATAACGTACCCTACATCGCTACGCTTAATATAGTCGGCGTACCAAATTTCACCAAAACATCTAAAAAATTGCGACCTGTAAGTTGAATAGAAGAACAAGATAGATAGACGGACAGACGGGCAAACAAGCTTACATCGATTTAGAAAGTGATTATGATTTATTCGGTATAGTAAGAAAAGGTCCCGCCTCAAGTTCCTCTGGGTGTTGCTCACATTCGCACTAACTAAATACATAATTATCCCACAAATGGTGTAGGGTATAAAAACGTTGTAATAACAATCAATTTTTTTGTTTCGTTTCACTTACTTACCTTGAAGTTACTACATCCTATTGTACTTAATGATTTATTGCATTTTCTTTATTTTAACTGCCTGTGTATTAGTTAAAGGTTTATGGTCTCTTCTTGCTAACTCCTTGGATGGTGAATGAATGGTTTTAAGAGAGTGAAAATTTCATCAATGTGATTCCTTTGACGGTCAGCGCAAAGTACAAAGAGGATCTGCCATTTTCGGTGATCGTCGAAATAAACTTGGAAGTAAACTTGGATTAGTGACCAATACGTCTAATCACTAAGGCGGTCAACACACAAAAAAACAAAGACGACCACAAAGTTATTGCCATTCAGAGCTATGCTCTAGCAACGTTTTCATCCGCTTCCTTTGTCTTGCCTTAGTACACGCTGCTTTTAATATAACTGAACTACTTTCCATTGAATATCACTTAGATCAAATCTGGCTAATATACATAATCGAAGTGTGATAACAAAATT
>CCAG010002836.1:0-20101 GCA_001077435.1 Glossina morsitans morsitans
TTTTATCAAGTGCTGTGTGAAGGCAGCGAAGACGCGTTACTAATGATTACCCCGGTCTCGCTCAGCTGATATTACAAGGTAGGAAGAAAAGGTAAGAAACAAAAAAGGAGTTGGAAGATTGACTTCTTTATAGATCATGCATTCATCCGTTAGATGCCCGGTGTCAGTTTGCTGGTTGTCCTCGGTGATACGTCCATTCATCACTAAGCGTCTATGTCTATCCGTTAAGTTCACTCTCCCGCCGCGCGTTTGTCTTTAGCTTTCTTACATCACCTTGCCCTACCTTAGCAAAATCATTGCAATGTAGTCCTCCTTTCATATATGACATTAGCAATAAAAAAAGATAATATTCAAAATAAATCAAGAATCTACAAACCGCTGTAAAAATTTAATGTTAAATTTATTAAAATGCCCTTGTATAACACCGGTGTTAGCTAGACTCACTGTGATCATTACTTGCTTATGGACCTTTTCAGAATCTCTGAATGGGTCATAAAGCTATTCCTTGATTAATGCTATGAGAAGGCAAAGAGAATTAAACCCAATATATTCGATGACTGTAAACAAAGTTCAATCTAACTGCAATACCGTCAAAACACATCTGTGTACTAAATTTTATTAAAATGTCTTGCTATGATCCCATGCATTACTTTTCTTGGTCAAAAGTATAACACTATGTTTTTAGTAAAATTTGAGTTTTTAGTACATATTTGGTGGTTTAGGGGAAAATTATTGAATTGCTACACAAAACAGTGAGATTTGGATCTAACATTTTAAGGAAATATTGTACTATGCCTCATGAATTTGAGAATGAAGAACAACTTGTGCAAACGATGATTGTTTCGAGAAATGTCAAATATAACACATTCTGGTACATTACCCTGTTATGATTTACTTCGATTTAAATTTACTCCCCCGTAGTTATCAGTATTTCTTGAGCTATCAGGCATTGATGGTCCGAGGCTACTCTCACAGCACAATAATTCCTCAATATCTGGTGGCAATATCGGACGCTTCCTTCCGTAAAGTCACTGGCAAAATTATTAAAGCCAAAGTATCAGGTGCTCTATCAATTACATCGAACAAACTATCAATTCCGCTTGCTGGCTTGATATTGTCTATCGCTTTTTTATATTTTTTTTTGCGGGAATCAACAGCGCATTCTGCGATGTAGTATGTTGTAGTATGCTACGGGAACTATGCTGTTTTTGCATTGTTCGCTTTAAGTGAACTAGTACTTTATGTGTTGCTGGAGTCACGGGCAGCGAAGAGTAGTTGCTATTCTTTAAATTTATCAAAGTGTAGATAATGTTGACATGATAAGGTTATCAATATTATCCACTGGCGAAATGTTAATTCGATGTCTATTCCTACAATTTTCGAAAATTTCTCATACGGCGTAATAGCTCTGCGAGACATTCCACTTGTTTTGAATGCTTTCTTTTCTTCTTTACTGTGTCATCTTCATCCAATCTTGCCTGCTAATTTTTAAGTTCCATCTCATATCTCAAATGTAATACAAATACAAAAAATCGGATCCAGCCGTTTAACAGACTTTCATACTATAGATTTCCACCGATAGAACTAAATTTGACGGTGTTATAGTTTGTAATCTGAAGAATCTCATTAGACATTTTCGACTAAAGTTCGTATCACTTAAAAGATTCGGAACTTTCCCATCTACAACAGCTGAAAAACCTTCCAAACATTATTTTGATTATCTTACCATTTTCGCTCCCTGCAAGTAAGAGTATTTCATATGAAAATCGTCTGATTTTCTGTGACCTTTACGTTAAGCACGCAAGCCTTTTATGATAAACAATCGTGTTATTTCTATAAAATATTTCAATACTGGATTCTTATTTTGTCCTCTCTTTCGATGTGTCAACCAAATACTGAGATTTGGTGAATGTTGCAAACAAAACTTGCCTGCAACCAAAAAAAAATTTCTCACAAACTGAAAAAATCCGCAAATCGAAACTAACTTTGGTTTCCGGCCTTATGTTTAAAAGTCTTAAATAATATTTTTAAAGCTTAAAATATTAAATAAATTTTAAAATTTAAAAGGTTTCTGGAATAAATGACTTTATTTTTTGTAGCATACAATTTTTCTTCTTCTTTTATACAATGAAAGTGATGAGCTTATCATCACCTTTCTTTCTCATACTAATTCTTTTTTGATACGTTTCGTTTTCTGCTGAATCAAACAATAAGGAGCGTAAGCACTTACGAAAAATGTAGTTTCCGCTTTTGTGCTCAGACGATTGGCAAAAAACGGCTGACTTCGACAAGCATGTGTCAAATATTTTCAACTTCGACCATTTGTATAATGGTAATTTGTGCATTTTCTCAACTCCTTCTGAGTGTTGCGTGTATCCGTAGAAAGTTTGTGATGAAGAGTAAAAGTGAAGTATAAAAAGGAGGACCGCTAAAAGAGTACACTTGCTTCGCACGTTATGGAGGAATTTGAAAGTAATAAACAAATATTTGATATGCTGTAAAAGGACTTCAGGAAAACATTCTTCCCGCATCTCTCTTTCTCTCTGTCTGTCTGTCTGTCTCCTTTTCTCTATCTATCCATCTATCTATCTATCTATCTATCTATCTATGTATCTATCTATATATCTAACTATCTATCTGTATATCCATCTATCTCTATCTCTGCCACTCTCTCACATACACATACATCCCCCACACACATAGAAGGTTGCATTATGCATTTTATGTCAATTATATTCGATTTCGAGCGAACTTGTTGTATTGAAAAAAAAAGGGAGCAAAACATTTACAAATTGTTGTTGTTGTTTCTCCTGTTTTTAATGACCACAAAGAAAACATTTCTTATTTCATGTCATCGATGTTTTTCCATCGATTTGATAAGTTTTTAATATCATTCTGCGGGTAATAACTTTCAACGTTTCTGTTAAACTTAAGGCCAGTGTCACAATTTTTACGACCGGAGTTCTTCACTTCGTTACTGATCGTTAGCTTTGTGCTTTATAGATGTACATTGCGCACGTTTTGACAGACTAAATATATGCCTCACCTTTTGATAATATATATACAAAATTTCAAATGGAGAACACACTAACAGCTATCCGAAAAATTTAACTTCATAGCGTTTCCATCTATTCCATCAACGTCATAACCGCTCGTACGAACCATTCTTCATAAACTTAGGTAACTAAGTTATTTACAAAAAGTTTCAAAGGATTAATCACATTTTATATTTCACGTAAAGGAAGTTGAGGGCTCAGCCCTATTAGTATATACTACCCATTACGTGCGCCTAGCAGGTGACCCCTTCAACCGATACTTCTAATAAATTCAAGTCGGTGTATTTCAGTCAAACTAATAGTTACAAAATTGCGATCATTTTGAAACCTTGTAATGTCTGGAAACAGGAGTGCATCTTATGTCGCGGCTTAACTTAATAGATATTAGAAAACAAAGAAGAGTCAATAGACGAGCAGCAAACAAAAATTAATTAAAATACTCGTCGTTCATATGTTACATTATGTCGTTTTCTTATGTTCTTTTATCGTCTTCTCCATGATAATGGAGAAGCGTTCTACAGAAATTTGCAAACTGGTCTCCCGTCGTGTACGTGTCAGCGAAATTCCTGTATGTATTAACATTGTATGCTTAGTAATTAAATATTTAACCTACGGCGCTCAATACATTTTAATATAAAACGAATACAAGTTACGCACGAACATACCTATACAACAAAAAATAACAACATCGTGGATTGAAGGGTACTCGTTACACTTAATGTGCCGGTCGCGTTCATCCTGGTTCTATCGTGCTCGGCATTGGCATGTTGAATGGCTGGTGACACTATTGTTGTGAGAGTTGTGTTTGCACATACACACAACGGTCATCAAATTGTTTGATTGTCACTTACTAATGAATTTGTGTTGTAAGTTGAGCTGCAGTGACGTGACAGTGACGTTCTATCGTTGCTGTCGCTGTTGCTAAAGTTGTTACATTTCAGATCGTCGTGTTCAGCAATATATCAAATACATTTTATTATTAAATTCAACCTCAATTTTGCTTAGTTTTAATCGAAACGTAGAATGCCCCGAATTTATTTCACGAAAAACGATATTTTTTGTATCGAGGTACGATTTAAACTACATTAGCCTTTCATCTAGTTTAGTGTAAGCCCTTGCACTGATTTGCAATCTCTTTAAGAAAAATAATAAGTAAATGCGATACCAATATAAGAAGAAGAATAATGGAATGTATTCTGCACCAATGGGAACAATATAACAGTGCAGACATAATGTTCAATGATCAAAACTAAATTAATTTCTAAATGCAAGATTAAGTATATTATTTCGTTGGATTCATTTAGAAGAGATATTGCCGAGAGATTTACCTGATTACTCAGTCTGACAAGATATTTTGAAGAAATGCGTCGAATTAGATTGTTGATGAATGGAAAGTCTAGTCCCTCATGAATAGCATTGTTGTTGGCGAACAACGAGGCATTAGCAACAAGATGAAGACTCTTGGATTAATATTTTTGAAGCGTATCAACATTAGAGTTGCTGGCTGTTTCCCCGGTTAAATCCCATAGGTCCAAAAAGAGTTGGTGGACAGTCTTGTTTAAAATGCATTTATTTCTTAGATTAAGTTGAGATTCTGGACGAATTAGCCAATAGAGTCTTCTGGATTGCGAATCAGCGCTGCCGGCGTTTAGCTGTTATATGATTTTTTGACATTAATCTTTGGCCAATGTATAAGCCAGGATATTTTACATAATTGTCAATAAGGATATTTTCCACATTGTGGATTCAAAAATTATGAAGAACAAGACTATTATTATTTGACTTTACCTAAAGCTTATTTAAATTTCCACTTGTTCAGCTAAAGCAGAATTTTGTTGAGATGCACTTGTAATTCGTTAGAAATACTTATAGGATCATTAGATAAGATTAGTATTGCTTAGTCAACTGCATATGTCGCAGTTAAAATATTGCCAGGAACCGGAAAATTTGAACTATAAATTTTATACGTTATTGGACATTTACCTGAGACAGTGCATCTTCAATTACCTACATATTGGATCTATCGTTTTCAATCTTAACGTGAAAATGTGTGTATTGTAAATGCGATTTAAGCAGTCCACACTTAGGAGTTTGAAAGGAGTCTTTAGTTTGAAAAATAGCCTATTAATAGTCTCAAGCAGGCTTTATCAAAGGCATATTCCGCATCTATGGGTACACCATCGCAGTAATTGCTATTTTCAATAGCATAACTGACGTGCGAAACGACACGATGACATTGCTCGATGATACCATGTTTATTCCTGAAATCTTACCTCTGGTCAAGAACAAATAGTTTTTTTTTCTAGAACTGGAAGTAGTTTTCGAAGATGTATTCTTTCAAATATTTTGCAAAATGTTACCAGCAAATTGATAGATCTATACGAGCTTACAACATATTCCGTTTTATTTGGTTTGGATGCCACTTTCTGAGCATTTTTTGGAAAATGATGAAACTTTTAAAAATTAATGCCTTCTTTGTACAATAAGTTCTTGCGTGTCCGAAATTTTAACTCCGATAATATTTAGGAGATGTCTCTGATTTTTAAAAGGGCCTCAACTTTAACAACAAAATGGTTAAACTATAGTTTACATCGTAAATATTTTCCTTGTCGGCACACGGCTCTAGATATTTATAAAGCATTGGCAATGAATCTTTAGCGCATCTACGATCTACGTTGAAGACATTGCGCGCTTTCAGTACCAGCTTTCAACAACGTCTTTAATATCAGCAGTTGGAATGCAATAGTTGACGTTTCTTAATATCACTCTTTGTGCTCTTTTCGGTTTGGTTTGGTAGGTGTGAAATTGTTACACAAATAGCTTATCAACTTCCTGTACGAATCAAAGGATTTCGTTAATCCAACTGACCGTACTTTGTGGTTTTGTTATTGAACTCATTAGCAGCAATGACAGTTTTATCACCCCTTCACCGCGAACGAACGTACAAGCATGTCCATTTTCTATGCTTGCTCGGTCATAAAAGAAGGCATAGGGCGACAAAATTTGGCACAGATACCCTTCATTTGAACTACAACATGATTTATCTAAGGCATGTCTAAGAAAAAGTCCAACTTTCAATCCATAAGGAATTGTTATTTGGTGCAATTACGAAAATTTGCTGCATATTCATCGCAAAAATTGTCTCAATCGGTTAACTTACAAGCAAATAATCAAGAGCTTTGTCATTTTTTTTTCTTTTTTTTTTTTTTGATATGCTGTTTATTAGGGATTGTCGTTAAAGACCACCACTATGTAAACTATCTTTTTGTTGTTTTTTGCTGCTCGCCAGCAAAAGAATTTTAGGTTAGCATATATAGAGGGTAAGTAAATATAAATAAACAAATTTTCATAAATTGCTCGTATCGTACCCATCACCGAAGGAGGAGCGGCATACTCATTTTGTCAAAACGCTTGCAACGCCCAAAAGAAAGCTTCAGTCATCCCACAAAGTATATGTTTTCTTGATCAGCATATAAAATTCTGAATCGATTTAAGCGTGTCCATCTGTTCGTCTGCCCAACTGTGTAGTGTCTGTGGTAAACATTTTTCCGTCACCAAAAATGAAGATATCACCAACAAAAGCGCAAAAGATTTTTAAAGTGACGTAAGGTTTTCAAAAAAAACAACACCCACACGCCTATACAAAGAAAACTGTTATTTTGCAAATAGGAAAAACCGCCTGCACCCTCTTCATATTGCGGACCATGAAAATTTAGCTCTTTTACTTTTCTTGCCCTCTTTAGGATAACGGTGATGGGTACAATGGATTCAGTCACAACCGTATATAATTTTCTTATTTGTTTGCCTTAAAATTGTATACTTTAGGAATACAAATCAAACTAATTGGTTTGCTTTGTACATACATAAGATATTAGCTAATATAAAGTAAACCAAAGTTGCGTGGTTTACATGGGTGTGCGGTTTCAAATTATTAATAAAGTATTGAATATTGTAAAATAATTTCTTAACAGAGAGATACACTGGATACACTGCACGCGTTTAACATAACTAGAATTAATTATAATTAATTGGCATTTGTCAATTAACAATATTATTAATTACATTCGAATAGCGTAAAAGCCATAAATCAATGGTTTTAATTATGAATTTCTAATATGATCTGTTATGGCGTACAGTTCTAATTATTGTCTATTAACTCGGAATTATTCATAACGTGATTATTATGAATAGGGAACGTGTGCACAAAAGAAGGTGTGTTCATCATCATATTATCGTGGTCTGCTCTCCTCCTAAGGGCATAAATAACTCAATCTGTTTTCGCAGGTGGTACGCGTAAACAATCGTTTGTTATTTGTATTTAAACAAAATATGATGAATAATTTAACAAAAAAGAAACACACTAATAACTCATACGCTCTTTAAAATTTATTTATTGAGTGGTTTGCATGCGTTTGGGTGTGAATACTCATAATGTCGTTTCGCATGAAAGTGCGTATTTAAATTGTCTCTCATATAATTTGAATTGAGTAAATTTCGTGCTTAATTGCAAATGCAACAGATTATAGTGACTGGATTTACATTTTAAATAGCAAAAATAACATACATACAAAAGAAAACCGAAACGATAAAACGTTAAGAGCCAGACCGACTCACTTGTGGCCTATCGCATCCTTGATGTCGGAACGTAAACGTTGCGTGATAAGCGAACGCAAGTATTAGGGTCTAAAAAAAAGACTTATGTGATCCAAACACCCTTCCATTACTTTTTTTGCTCAATTGCTACTATGGACCAGTTCTCGTCATAATATATGAAAAATTACTTCTTCTCCTGAAAGAGTGACTAATAATGAAAAATCTCACACGAAATGGGGTGCAAGAAATAGACCTATGTGCTTCAAATTGGGTTCACTTAATTTTTATGTCAAATTAAAATCATGAATAAATTTTCATCAAAAATCATTAACAGTTAGGCCTTTGTGTCACAAAAGGCGAGTCCTTACATACGGTCATATCCAAAAAATATATCTGCGGTAGGGTTGATTTCTATGTTATTCTACACTATTGTGAACTAATTTTCGCCGTGAAATATTAAAAATTATACCTCTGCATATAAAGATTCAATTTTCATAGGAACAATTATATGAGAGTAGGTCCAAAAAACTGCCCCAACCGAACTAAACTTTTCATACCAATGAAGAATGTCGAGCGAGCAGTGACCTGAAAAATATTTGAAAATTTCAATTATAAACATATGGGGAGTGATCGAAAACGTCGACTGATCCCAGCTATTATCAATAGCGTCCATCCTTGAGTCAAAACACACAAGTGTCTCAAGTTTCATCGAAATATCTCAAAAGTGCGATCTGTAGGTTAAACACAAAAAGCGGTGGACAGACGCCAGACGGACGGAGGGACTGACAAGCAAAGATCGGTATTACCAAAAGTGGGCCTATCTTAAAACGCTCTGGATGTTAGGCAAATCCATGCAAATTTAAAATATTCTGTACCACAAGTGGTGCAGGGTACATATATTTAGCGAAGCATTTCCCAACCAAGGTGTGCCTTTAAAAATCTTCTGGTTGTGCCATCGAACTGATAGATTTACATTGACGCTTTAAAGATGTTGAAGGACGCTCTACTGTGGTAATATTCTCAATCATTGACATTTTGCGCGCAAATAACAGCAAAAAAAATTTTCAAATCTCTCACGTGCAGCTAAGACTCCTTGTAGGCGATGACCTAACAGACATAAAGGAATGGAAATATCTCAGATATATTTCAATGAAGTAAACAGAATGAGTTAGATTATAGAAAACTTTGTTTCTCTGCCCATCTTTGAGATAAACAGTACCGATATTTTACAAACTCTTGTCGGGGACATCTAGTTTTTCTAAACTATTAAAATATATCCCGAGAACAGCGCGTAATGTTCAACAATCTTGTTTACGGCCGCCTAAGCTCTCCATTTTATGTCCTGTTCATTGCTTTGTTCATTGACAGCGAAATGTTGCAGAGCAAGTACAAAGACTCGATTTTTGAATTATTTATAATATGTTGCCCATCGCAGAGATTACAGCACATCCTTTTTTTTAAATAATTGGCATAACTGGCCGATGTTGAAGTCATAAGAACATAAGAAGAAACTTATCGACGCACTATCGAAATTGGAAGTGGAAATTTGCTTCTTATTTGTGAAGATATAATAGTTTACCTATTTAGCGCTTCACTATTAATCACTTGAATCAAACTGTGGAATTAAGGCAAGTCAAGTACTAGATTCGGCGGTAAATGCCGAGATCGCAATATTTTCCTCAAATGGTATTACTACAAAAAGTTTGGTGCAGCAACGACTGCAACGCAACCGAAAGAAGGACGGAAGATGAGGAAAGCTTAAAAGTTAGCAATTCTTTCTATCCATTGAAAGCGACAATGTAAAAGAGTACCTGTAACACATCATCAATACACATTTGGAACTCAGTAAAAGCATGGCAAAGTGGATGCCTAATGGTTTGCGTCCACTGAGTAAGAGAAGAAAAAGAGTTGAAGACTTCGAACTTGAAATTGTGGAATGATATGATTTATCAGACAATCTTCTAACAGTCGATGAAACTTAAGCCTGCTGTGAACCTCCATAAACTCGTGATTTAGCTGCCGAATAGCGACTTCCTAGGCAGTTACCACTGGAAATCAAACATAGCAAAATTAGATTCAAAAGTACTAACTTCATAAGGACTACATTCATAACGACTACCAACTAAACCAGCTGTAGTGGGTGCTCAGTCGGTAAACGCATAACACTTATCGATTCCTCACTTCTTTCTGGCCGTAACCGAGTTACGCGAATAAAATCCATCCCTTGGGTGATTGGCCATATTAACAAAAAAAAAGAAACTAATCCATATTTTATATACTTCAAAAAATTCAACCTGGCTTTTAAGCCGCTTTGCCCTTTTGCGGACACGATTGGCTTACACAATTTTAAGTAAAGCAAGCTGTTATTAGGTGTTGCAGTAAAATGAACTCGATAAAGTAGAGCCTACTCACTTATCACTAGGCTCTTTATAGAAATTTTTTTTCTACACAGTCGCAAAAGGACAGTTGCTTTCTCTTAGCCATCGAAGGTGTGGTTGTACAAGCTTTCTGATCTTGTTAAAGACTTGTTTCAGTTTTGTAATTATTATAAACGATTTCCATTGTATGATTCATCCACAGCAAAGAAGAATGTCTTGAGGATTTCAGCAAGAGAGACACGACGTGTTGGACTGTTATATAAACTCTAGATCCCAAGCTGATCTAGAAATGTAGCACTATTTGACGGCGTAAGCGGACTGGCGTAAACTGAGTTTTTTAAGTTATCGACTGTGAAATACGTTGATAGTAAAATTGTCAAATTACTTCTAACGATGAATACCTAATATTTTTAGTTATAAATCTTCTTACAAGCTTGCATGGGTTCGGCAAGGATTTGCACCAATTTTCCTCTGTTTCAATTCAAAATGTTGTAAGATTGCCTCTCCATAAAAATCAATTGAAAACAGTGTGGATAGTTTCACTTTCCTTTCACGAAATCCTTAAGATAATACATACAAAATGAAAATATTAATATAACTATGAGTGATGAGCATAGCAATCAAAATGAAGGCAAATGGAAGAGTGCTGGGTGTAGTCTGCTTGGCAAACCATGAAAAAAACAACGCTTTTTCATTCTCTTACTTAAACGCTATGTGCCCCGTCGAGTGTTGCAATTTCCTGTATTAAAAATTGTATTTTTTTTTTTTCTTGTTGTTGAAATTCTTTCTTTTTTTTACGAGTAAAATATGAAAAATAAATTTTATGATTTTATATCATTTTATCACAAGTATTTGTAATCAAAAACTGAGATTTTATTATCGGAAGAAGTGTGTCAGGGCTATTTTCCCAAATGCATGCAGCTCATATATATATACATATAGTATTCATTGAGATAAATTTAACAAAATTTGCATAATTTACCGTCAAGTGTCAGAAAATATATGCGTTTTAAAGTGTACTTGAATTTTAAATGAATTTTTTAACAATTAAGGAATATATTGAGTCAGATTTTGTCTTCTATTGTGTATGATTTTGTATACGCATGTATATGTATACTTGCATAATGGTAACCGAACATATATATATATATATATATATATATATATATTTGCTTATCCTTAAAGATAGAAGCACAGGCATATTTATATATATTCAATATTAACATTTACCCACATGTATGCAATCACACTTACAAAGCAAGCAATTTAAACATTTTCGATTTAATTTCATCTATAAATACACACATACATGCATGGTTAAATATAAATTGTATGCTTGCTTAAGAATGCATAGTCATAGCCAGCTTTACTTAGACGTACAGCCCTAGAGTGCATTGGCATGTGTTATTTAAAGATGTTTGTATTGATGTTTGTTTGCATCTGAAAGTGAGTGAAGTGTAAGAGGGAAGGTGCGTGCAAACTGTGTTTGCAATAAACTCGAAATTTGAAAGGAGACCGAATGAATATTTCAATAAATGATTGATTGATTTGCATTAAATACATTATATTATGTATCTATATATATATATATATATGTATATGGATATATATATATATATATATATATATATATATATATGTATCTATATATATATGAATATATATGGATATATCTAGAGGATATAAGACCTTTCTCAGTGCCATTATGCGATTCGAAGGCATCTAATTGTAATTTTGATGGTCCCTCAACTGTTCATGAAACACTCACCTTTCCCATGAGGTTAAGGTATACGGTGTGACATCATAAACTTAAGGCAAAGTTCAAACTTTATGTTATCCTTTTGGAGTCTGTAAACATTTTTCTAAATTAAAAATGATGTGAGTTCTCTCTCTTCAAATTGAAAAAAGGACTACTGAGCCGTTCTTATTATCGTATTAAATAATTTTACTATAATGTGGTATGGATCATCCAGAATGGCTTTTATTTTAAGCTCTCCTCCGAAGTCCTCAAACAAAGTGGATCATTTACTTGCCGGCACATGAAAGGTTTCTTCCTGTTGATCATTCCCTGCCAGTTTTTTGGAATTGCTTGTTAAAATCTGATAGATAAACATTATAATCAATCGTTTGACCCGGGTCTAAAACCGAACAATCCCACTTCATCAGACGTCAAGCCTGGCTTTACATTGCTTTGTGTTGCTCAGTGATCAATCAAAGTTTTCATCAACGCCCAAGCACCAAATTGCTTTGTATATCTAACCTAACGCAAGGGGTTTTAAGACGATTTGTAAATCCATGTTTGATTCGTTACTAACGACATGGACATTTATATGTGACCCTTGGTTAAAATTTGGTCAGATTTGATCAAATATATCAATGATTTATCGTCTAGAGCGAGATACAATTTTGACATCGCAATATTCAAAACGAATTACCGATTAAACTACCTACATGATGTTACGTTCAACACATCATTTTGGCGACAAACACCATAAATTTCTTTCCGTGATTGCACAATGTTTTTGCTTTCATCGCTAAATACAGAAGTTTTTCGGAACTTTTCGTCTTTTTCACACTAATACAACTTTTAACACAATTGATGAAACCAATAGACGAAAACGTCGCTTTTCAAACAGTATGGCAATATAGCGCAATGTAATTAGCATTGCTCGATGTATGCCACCAAACACCAGGTAAGGACAAAAATCTCTCAAAATGTTGTCACATACCCAACATATAAATTATTCCGAGCATTCAATTTTTTTTTTAATTAGGGTCATAGAAAATTTTCTTCTTCTTCTTATAAATATAAAACGTAGACATTTTCATATGTATGTTAATAAAAACAATGAAGCAAACATAAATTACATATGCGACAGATGCGACACATGCATATACGCATATCGCAGAATATGTGCATTTGAAAACACCTAAACACTTGTGCTTCGTAAACATTCATACCAGGAAACCTTTAAACGAACTTTTGTGCATACAAATATTAAAAATATAAAAACAAGCAATCATATGGCGGTTAATATAAAAGACCTCCTGCAGGTTCGTTAGAAAAAGTGTTACGAAGTAACCAATCGAGGCATTGGATTTTACTTCTATCTCTCTCTCTCTCTCTCTCTCTCTCTCTCTCTCTCTCTCTCTCTCTCTCTCTCTCTCTCTCTCTCTGTCTCCCCCTTTCCCTTTCTCTCTCTAGTTATTCCTCCCAGTCAAGAATACAAATATCAGTGTAATACCCGCGCTCGTTGTTTGTCATTATTTCGGTACATTCGGCGTAATTAAAACTGAAATCCTTTAAAAACATCCATGACGTTTATATGAATTATAATTACATTTGTAACGTGGCTTTAGGGTAGGTTTTTTTTTTCAGTTCTCATTGAGAAGGGATTGATCACCAAGATGATTTTTACCCTGGTCTGGCAAATTAAGGTTCTAACCGATTCAAAGATTATAATTTCATGCTTGCAAAATCGGACATAGGTCGGATTTTCACTACCAATTTATGTGTTTTTGCTGCGAAACACCATACTTTATGGATTTTTCGATATTTACGACTAGAAAACTATAAATATATATATATATATATATATATACATGTAAAATATATTTAAGAGTATGAGGAGTTAAAAATGCATCTGCCTTACATACTCAATGAATTTTATTAAAGTTATAAACCATTGCATTGGTGCTATAACTTTTTACTTGCCTTTAGCCTCTCTGACTATAGCAATTAAATGAACGCTCTTTATTACTGTGACATTCTTATTTATTACTTTTCGCGTATTGGTATGGTTTTATCATTCTATAACTTTCCTGTCACACAGCTACAATTTCCAATTTCCATTATAGTCATTATATATATATATACCAAAAGACGAACTGAACATGTAACAGATATATTTTTATTCCCTAGATATGATTTTTCAGCATAAAGTTGTCATTTTACTGTAATCTCAACGGTTTGCTGCAGTTCGTTGGTTCTTTTCACGTATATATTATGCTGTGCAATGCTCGGTTACTGTTTTCTCTAGCGATTGTCATGTACATTTCTTTCTTTCTTAATTTTTTTTTTTCCGTTTTTTGTCTTTGTTTAAACTGCCAACGGCTTTTATTTAAAATGTATTTTATTTCCATTTTAAAAAGGAAATCTGAGCAAAAACACATGAGTTACTAAATCTCTCTTAGTGTTTGTTACGCAAACTTGTTATATACTCCATTTTATAACGAATACTCACGGGACAGCTGGAAAATTGTATTTTTCCTTCTAAAGGCTTCACTATTACCCTTGTACCGGTTTCAATCTTCATCCGGTTTCAATCTTCTTTATATTTAGTCTTGTTTTTCTTTCTTCTTCTTTTTTTTTTTGCGAGAGCGAAATGAAATAAAATATTCACAAAGTTTTCATTTAGAATAGTTCATAATACCCAAATGGTATATGAGTACGTCAAAAGAAAAAAAAAAAAAGTTAAAAAAAATAAACAGAAAAAGCAACAACAACAAAAATCTCTTATATCATGAAATGTTAATACGTTTTTACGTATTTCCTATTATTGAGATTTGTCATGAAATCTGTGTCGTATACTCTTGTTCGTGTCCTATGGTAATATAGTTATTTTCCCATTACCGATTATTGCGTTTCTGCTGATGATCAGAGAATTTCGTAAAGTGTGTTTTAACGTTTTGACCAATTATACTAAGTGATGCATCAACATTATGACATGACACTTTTAATGGCTATAAAACAGCATTGATTGACAGTTCATTTATGGCAACACCGCATTATAAAAGCTTAAAAAAATATATACACATATATATATATATATATATAGAAGAAGAATAGACCACATTGCGTTATAAAACTTCATTTCAGGAAATTAGTTAAAGCAAAGGGCTTAATGTTATTTTCTTCTATTTTTTTTTTTTTGTTTCTTTAAATAAAACTTTGCATTTAATGCTTCAACTATGTATTGAATATTAATTAAAGTCGAAACGTGCCATTTGACTCGAGTTACGATTCTAACGCTCAATACATTTGAGAGATTAGCAGTGAAGACTAAACAACAACAACAAGAGCAGCACCTGTTGCGGTCTTTAGAATTGCAAATAACTACAAATGATTCTAATTAATCTTGTGGCATTTGAGTCTTAAGATAATAGACATACCTGTGGACAGGAGTAATTTAAAGAAGATAATCAATTACCTGATATTCTCGATAATTTAAATATTAAAGAGTCGTTTTGGGTTGCATGGCAGAAACTTGATATAGTCCTCTTATCAGAATTCACTCACTCATTCGTGTGTACATATGTAAATATATGTAATGTGTACCATTATTTAATTATCGACTGCTTAAAAAACTAATTTAAAATATCAATATAAGCAAAGGATAGGAAGAGAAAACATTATAACTTTAGTTGAACTAACATCCATACGCGGAGCAATATCATGGGCACCTCATAAGTCGCAATGCCCACATAAGCATTATATTTCGTGAATTTCGTAGCTGTTCAATACTCTCGTGTTATAAAAAAATTGCCATCGAAGGGTTTTGCTGAGACCAAATTTAATATAAAGCCACAAAACCGACTTTTTTTCTCTTAAGAGTAGTGACCGGTCACAATGCAAGAGCACAACTGTAGGCAAAGCTAATCATATTAACATGTTACAGTCAGATATAACAGCTTATCAAATACCACAAACCCCTTTACCTAGCACAACCGTTCACTTATTTCCGTCATAAAGTGTTCAAAATTATGCTTTCTTCTCTTCAATACAGAGCTTTATTTGTGAAGTGGTCCTAAAAAGGATATGCCTTTGGACTAAAACATGCCGATATACTCAATTTCTTCAACTAAGCTGCGATTTGTACATTGGAAACAAAATTACGTGGACAGATATCAGAAGGACAGGCGGACTTATATGCCTTAATTAATATCGAAATGTTACACACAATTATATTGATTCGATTGGTATAATAAAAAGTGCGTCTATCTCAAGTTTTTCCAGACGTTATGTACATAATCAATACATGGTAAAAGCTAGAAATAACTTTCCGAAGCTCCTCTAATAATGTGGGAAAAAAAAACCCTCTATTCGTAGATGACCCCTATTCGTGTGACACGGTGACTTTCAGAAAAAAGTGCGGAAAGAGAGAACGAAGTGAAGAATTGCCGCAGTGACTCCTGAGTCGGTAAAGGTATAACATTTGCCCATCGGCCACCACCTCCATATAGCTTTCTGTTTTGCGATTGTGAGTGGTTGTTATTCAAGCAGATTAAAAGCCCCGATAAATGTGAACTTCACGATTACCTCACGAATCCAAAAAAGGTCCCAAAAAAAATCTCCTGACAAGATATACTAACACGGAAATACGTGTTTAATACGCAGTTTCCAAGACTAATATTATAACAAATTGTTATCAATGTCATTAAGTAGTTCAAATAGTAAACACCATTTTAACAGTTCCAATTAGTTTATTCCACTCAGTGTCGCATATAGAACGAGAAAACATCCTACTTTGCACCAAATAATTTGCTTAAATAAAAGTTCCGCACATACATAACCATGTAATCAGCTTCAGCATATGATAAATTTCACAATGACGGATATGTTATCCCTTGACATGATACACGCTTTTCGATATCATGCTGTGAGCACATCACCCAAAACGTGTGTGACGCAAACAGAAAACAAAAAGGGAATCACCATAACATTAATTTTGTTTGACTTGATGGTGATTAGTATCACATAGGAAACGAAAATTGCAAGCGTAGTAGAAGTTTTCGATATATTAAATTTGTCACACGGTCTTAATGCCTAACAAAAGTACGTTTTCATCTGTCTTTCCTTTTGCGTGTTGAAAACGCAATTATAACCGAAAATGTGTATGTAATACTTAAGGCTTGGTTTTAAAGTCTTCCATTATCGTCTTCATTAGGCAATCAGCTTAATTATGTCAATGAAAAGTGTTGAAACTGAACCGCTAAGAACAAGGTCAAAATGAAAAATTGATATATTTAATATACCAAAAACTTTTTGAAGATTGATGATTTCCGTTTTCGATCGTCTTCTATGTGATACTAATTACGATCAAATCAAACTAAATCAACGTTACTCCGATCCTCTTTCCCTTTTATTAGCCCCATACAGCCTATGGTTGACACAATAGGTAGCATGCTATTGAAAAGCGTGTACGACATCTTTATTTAATGGACACCGTCTTGGTGTCGTGTATTATAAGTTATTTTAACCAAATCAGGCTATGGCGGCTTTACTCACAAAACTAGAGTCCCTGCAATCATCACTTGGTTGTGCTAATTAATGGTTCTCAAATATGTTAACCAATGCTTTGATTCGTAAGAACGTGTACAAATTGTTCAGCAAATAGAAGAAATGTCTAGCTAGCAACGGCCGATACTTCAAATTAAATATTTTTAATCATTTTATATAATAAACATTTTTCAGGCCCGCAAAACTCCGATTTCATATTTACATACATACCTAATGAGTACAGGTTTTTCCTTATTGTTGTTGTGTTTGTATTAATTCATCTATCGTTGCACTAGGTTTTCAATGCCTTCTGCTGAATTTAACTCTACGCTCACTTTCTTATTTTTACTGGAATTGTCAACTAAACAAAGGTTATAAGGTTTAGTTATCTCTAACAATTTTCCATTACAGAAGGCAAAAATAACAATCAGACAATGCTGAATGGATATCTGCGTTGCGTATATGTTTCAGAAACCATAAATGTCTCCTGAAATGAATTGCAAATATTCTGTATTGGCTTGATGTCCAACAGTATCAAAGATTTGCTCAAAGGCTCAAATAATAATAATATAATTGCTTCATCTTACCCAAGAAAAGACATTGCGAAAAAATTCAGCACAAAAAGTTCACCACACACTCCGTTGCTATTAATTGAAAAATAAAGCAAAAACAAGCAGGAGAATGATGGGGAATTTTCTTCTTATAGGTATCAAGAGATACCAAGCCAACTATGTCTTGTCTTTTTCAGAAAATTTTTCAAACCTCAATAACAGAGCATGAAAAGAGTAAACCATTCACCGTCATTGTAGCTTCATGTCCATATGTAGGACGATTTATGTTCATCCAACATCAGTAGGGCATAAACGTGTTGGCTGAAAGGCTATTTAAATTTTTTAAATATTAATTAGTTAGTCTTTCGAAAACTAAGCTTTACTTTTGCTTCGTTCTACCGCCGAAATGTGTGTCACTATGTTGCCATTAAAATATTTATTTGAAAAGAAACCAATAATGTCCAGATGTCTTTACATCTTTTTTCAATAAATAATTAAATGACTGAATTGAAAATAAGAGAAGGAAGCAAAAACATTTATATTTATATTATTCAGTTTACATACACATATAACCACAGAAACGGCAAGAGAAGAAACCGCAATACCTGAGCAACAACCTACATGAGTACCAATGTAATTAAATACATTTTATGGATAATGTATGAAAATCTCGGAGGTAAAAATGAATTTGTATATGCATATATGTACCCTATACATATAGTGTACATAGTTGTAACATTATTAAACATAACCACAGCAAATACAACAACATCAGTGTAGTGTGCGGTAAACATACCATCATTTTTCTCAGCCGTATATATAGGAAACTTTAACATTAAAATTTCAATATAACTCAACCCAACGAACGAATGTTCAATTGCCTTAACATGGACGAGTAACCTTTACATATCATAAGTGTTGTTGTTGCTGGTGCAGTGCTTCATAATTTGACACTATCGATGCGTGTTTATGTATACTTTTGTGTATGCAAGTGTGAGAGAGTAAATTTGGTCTGAATATTCCCAGTTGAAAACATTAACTTGAACATGAGAATTTATTTTATGGAAATGTGAAATAAATGTGTCTGCAATATGCAGCAGTTATCACATGAAATTTTTAAACCTGCATAAATAAATAAATAAACAAACAAACACGCACACCCATCTGCGCAATCGAAAACACATAATACATGTAAAGCATACAAACGTGCACCTCATCGTCAACTATTATGCATATAAACCCACAACCACTCGTATTGACGAAAAGTTTGTATAAAAATGCAAAAAAAAAAGCAAAAAAAAAAAACAAAATGTACGAAAAAATAAGCAAAAAGAAAAAACCAAAAAAAGCTGGTAAGTGAATGAACGAATGACTGTGGACGAGAAGGAATCACCATAAAACCATTCAATATTCTTTTATGCATACACATACCAATAAACTACCACACGCGCACATTGATTGTGTGATACAAGATAAAAATTTTATTGTTACATGTCAGAAAAATTTATAAAATTTTAATTACTATCACAGCTTGAATGCTTTTTTCGCAAATCTATTTGCTTTTGTGTGTGCGTATGCGGGTGAATGGTAGCATATTATATAGTAATTGACTTTTTTTTTATTGAGAGGGGACTTCGAAAATTGAACAAAATTCTGCTGAAAGAACGTCATCCGTATAAAGACATGCGATAATTAAAGTCGTAATAAAATAAACCAACAACAGTAGTAAGAGAAAAGAAAAAATATTGACAGATAGTCGGAGCTTGAAAGAAAAAAAATAATAATAATAAAATAATAAAGCAGAGCTTAAACGTGCTCAGGTTGACATTGCCGTGAAACGAGATAAGAGAGGAGAAATATTTCAAGTTTTATTGTCAACGCGTATACTGCGCACAAGTGTGCTGGAGTGTGCGTGTGTGTGTGCGCGCAAATGTGTATATATCATTATGTTTTGCTGACAGTTTTTTGATAATCACTTAAAATATTTCAGCAGCAGATGTTTTCATCATTACTTCAAGATAATGCGAAAAGTAATTTTATTATTTTTCGGAAGAGATTGCAGTGCTTTGCTGCACTTCCTTTTATGGACAATATGTAATAGATAGATAGGTAAATGGGTGAACGAATGCATTTGCGAATGGTTACTAAGGCATTAATGGTTTGGGCTTACAAGGTAGCAGAAAAAGGAACAGACGGATGGACAGATTATCATTTTTTTCTTTTGTTTGTTTTAATATGGGATCT